>CAAKHG010005656.1:8636-27081 GCA_901007715.1 Dactylopterus volitans
CATGCACACACCCACAGCATCTAAGGATACCAACCATGACACACACACATTCATGTATAGGCAAATGCAAGCAGATAACACAGATAGACACAGCGTGCGTGTACAGCGGATCAAGTGTAGTAGAGGCATTACAAACAAGGGCTTATAAAGCACAAAGATCTACATAAATCTGCCCTCACATGGAAATGGCCTCAGGACAGAGAGGGCAGAAAACCAATGCTTGCTTTGTCATGCACAGGACAGCCCAATAATCAGACCAAGTGATGCAGCTGCTGACAATGATAATGCACTTTCACTCTGCTGTCACACAGAGACATCTTTGCAGAGATTTCCCATGGAAGATGTTGTTACGTAACAGTGGCCGTGGACCCTGCTGTTCATATCACTAATGCCTCACACTGTGGCAGGGTCACGTGCCTTATCCAGGCCACATCCAGGCGCCAGCAGCAGCAGTGTTCCAGCTGTTACTACAGCCTAGCTTCAGTAACTCGGGACCATGCTAAGCCCTGCTCCTCTCACACTGCTACATCCTCTACTGAGTAGCCATGTTCAGCACCTCAGCCCTCCTCTGGCCTCTCCAGCACCAGCACTGGAGGCTATTCCTCATCCTGCCACATTTTACAGTTTAACTACCAAGCAATGCACAGGCCAAACACACGTCTATGAGACTGATGCATTCCTCTAGTATCTCACCTGCATTTAACACAAACTGTTGAGGCATGGTGTCCTAAGGAAAACTACAAATATTGTATATTATGCCCTATTCCAGCTTCATTGTAAATTCACCTTGTCCAAGGCAGACAATAACTCAGTTCCATATTCACAGTCCTCGAGCAGGCTCACATATGTAGTCTTAACTGTTAATAATACCACACGTGTTTTTCTTGCTTTGACAGGTTTAAAATGTCTATCATGAATAACATCCATGACCATCCGTTTACAATACCAACATTGTCCACAAAGTAACTAAATGTATGATCTCAACTTGTAAGATAAAGCCCTCATCAAAGTTAATCAAATTTATATAAACCTGAATAGACCACCTTCAAAGGGACTTTGATAATTAGCCTAATGGCATAAATTTGCTCCATCAAAACGATTTGAGGCTGCCTGAATCCTCTGACCAACACATGGGCAATTTTATCAGATGACTTAAGCTTATTACAGATGTTGTTAGTAGTGTGTACTTTGATTTCGGTGCAAAAGTTTATGTTAGAGGCTTAGGCACACTGTCTTAATTACATATTTACACATTTCAACATATCTCAGTTTATTGTTTTAGTTTTATAGCCAGCAACTTTAATTTTTGGTTTAAAAAAAACAAAAACAAAAAAAACACACTGTCAAACCTTGATGCTATCTGCTCCTCACACCGTATCAAGAAGAACAAAGTTATTACCTAGCCATTGTAAGGTAGCAAGAGATCTGTATCATACAATTTGAAATCTTCATTGTTTTACAAACTAAAAAAAAAAACAAAAACCTCAAATATCAATGAGTTTGAATCCTTTGTTGCAACAGTGAGTGTCAAATTTACAAAGGAGTGTCTCTTCCAAACCACAACTGTGAGTGTCACTTAACCTTCACCAAGCTGTTATTAGTGTAACCATGACAACAAATTAATGAATTAGAAAAACCATAATCTTTCCCTAAAAATAAATCAGATATTCACGTGCCTGAACCTTGAAGACCTTAACCATGACGTTGACACACCAGGAAACATCATTATTTTGTCATGTCGGATGACATTTTGCCTGCTCTTAAATACACTTCTCATCAACCTATGTTGTCACAAATGCGTTTCAATTAAACATGTTTTAAGTTTCCATTCAGTGCATTTATTTGTGACTGAAAACAAAATGTCTGATCCCCAGTGCAGGAAAGCGTGGATAATTTTATGCAAATACTTCTTGACCTAGCTCTTAATTTAAAAAATGCATAGTACTTCTCTTTCTCCCTTCTTCAAGTCCCTACCATAACTCCCAACCTAGCAGCTCCATTCTAACACATTCGCTGTAATCCACTCATTTCAGGGAAAACCATTTTGAGTTAGAAAGATGACTGCCCATCCACTGTGAATCGAGTAGACGAAAGTCATTTTAGAAGATCATGGATAACCAGTGATATGATGAATGGAGATGCTTGCATGTCAAGGTGTGAAAGAGGAGCTCCAGTACGAATAGGAGTTTGCCATCAGAGTACTCTCTCATTTCCAAAGTGTGGGTCGAGACTGACAGCCCTAATTATGGTAGCTCTTAAATGAGTGACCTTGGGAGGCAGCAGAGCTGTGTGTACCTTTGTACACACAGAGACAACACTTCCCTCAGAGTGAAAACCACAGTTCAGTCCTCACTGCTTCCTCCCACTGACACCTTCTTCTCTCATGACTGCCATCTGTAGGATTATGTCTTACTGCAAAATGTTGGTCAGTTTTTACAGCTAATGATAACATTTCCAAAACACACTTATCTCTTTTACACATCGAATACAGCCATCTAAATCCTACAGTGTCAAATCATAATGCACACAAACACTCAAGGGCATCATTTTGTTTATGTGAAGAAAAAAAAAAAACACAAGCAAGATCAGCTGTTATCTCAGCAGCCTGGCGCTGACTATTATATGCCAGTGGTGTCTGCACAAGCATTTCAATTCATATCTCCACTTCAGGAAAACAACTTGATACATAATGACACATTTTTACATGTAGACTGCATTGAAAGTGTGGTCTATCAGGCATGCCAGTGACAACCAGAACCATCCTCAACCCCAAAAATCATATTATATCACCAACAGACAATAAAAATGCTACTCACACTGCACTGACTTAAATATTCTTTTAAAAATACTGCAGCATGTTTCCAATGAGGAGAATGAACTATAAAAGTATAAATAATGAGTGAATCCCTACTGTATACAAATGATATGCAATGTCCTCTGGCTCTTCTCAGTGCTGTCAACCCAGGATATTCTGTTCTCCTGTGCAGAACAGCCAGAAACAGGCTGATGCATTCATTGAGACATGCCTGTAATTTTAAAGAGCTACATACAGTATGAATGATGGGCAAAATAGAGGATTTTCAATTATCTTAGCCGCTAAGACCCTAAGACGCGGAAATCATCCTTATCCCGGCGGCAGCGGCAGCAGCAGCAGCAGCAGCAGCACAGGGATTCTGCAGCAGAGGTAGCACAGCAATCCCTGGTTCAGAAAAACACACACAGCCTGACAGCAGACAGTAGACGTTACCGTACCTTAGCAGCAGCTGTTAGAGAACCGATGCAGTGGCAGTTGTTTCCTACCGGTCTGGGAGAACAGATCAGCCTGCAGCAGAACCAAGACAATGCCTATGGCAGCTCAGTAGCATAAAATGGTTCATCAATGCACGGTAGAAAGCCAGGCAGCACAGGGAGAGGGAGAGACGGCCAGCAAGCATCACTCAGCTCACACTACCATGGCTGTGCAGCAGAGCACATACATCAACACCGCCCCCCCCTCCCTCTCGCTCTCTCTCTTTCACTTTCTCTCTCTCTCACACACACACACGCACACACACACGCTTAGTCACACAGGCACAAGCACGCAGGGGTGCAGAGGCAGTGCAGTGCGCAGCGCTCCCTCACCAGGATGCCTTTCATCTTCCTCAATCAGACTTGGTCATTCTCTGTCTTATTCTTAGCAGTCTTAGCAGTCACACACATTTTTTGTCAATAAACCCTTCTAGCGCCGCGCTCCCCTCGTCCCTGTGCACCTAACCACAACTGATGAGCAGCCATAATTGAAGCTGGCAAGGTCATGTGAGGTTCTCTGGCATCCCCCCTTGGTCTTTCCACACAGTTTGGTTGCATTACCCTGAAGCTTTTTATTACAGGCCGATACGAGGACTCAACCTCACCTCGTCAATGGCCATTACACCATGGAGGGTCTCCGGAAGCTTGGCTTGACAAGACCTCACTCACTGAATGGTGGGCCAGACCAATCAGCTATCACAAACAGTTGCAACACAGCCACCGTCCAATCACAGATCAGGAAATCAAGTGCAGAGGGGTATTAAAGAGGATTATTTGGACCGTCCTGGGGTTTTTTCACTATAGGGAGATGTGGAGTAGAGCAGCACAGTGTGTGCAGTGTGGCTGCCCTCTGCGGCTGACAGCAGCACTGCACTGTGTTGTGGGAAAAGATGAGAGGAGGAGCAGGGCCCAAAACAGATATGCTTTCCTTAGCATGGATGCCTAGCAACCACAGCAGATCCTTACCTCCGTTAAGAGGCGTCCCTCCCCCTCTAGCGGGACCTTCTCTGCAATCCCAATTGGGAGCTTATCACACAGTGGCCGTTTAACAGTCAGGGCACTGTAACATCATACACAACTGATGTCAAATGTCCTCTACCTGGTGTGTAAACACAAGAGGAGGAGGTGCTGAGCTCTGACAATGAGCAGGAAGCACACCTGACGTTTTCAACAATAGGTTATATGGACAACTGTAATGTAACTTAGATCTCGACCAGGGAAATTAGCAAATTCACTGAATTCATAACAGAACAATTATCTGAATTTTGGAAAGGCAAAACTCAGTTTTTAACTCTACACATATAATTACTGCTCTTCATGAGAGAAGATAACGAAGTCCTGGATTTCTAGGTCTATTGCATGTATAAAATGCACAAACAGCTTTTCAAACTCTTGTCAAATGGAAAAGACCCAAGACTGATAGATATTGCAACAAAATCATTTTCAGTTAATGTCAACATTATGTCTGAGCTGAGTGGGATCAATGTATTTTCTGACTCATTACAAGAGAGGAGAGATTTATGAGATGCCTCATCTAGCTGTGCCGTTTCTGGTCTCGTGTTAGTTTAGTTTATTTTTTTCAAATAATGATTCAGCGGACGCCTGCCTACCTTGGAATCTAAAAGGGAACCAAACCTGTTCAGACAGCTGTCAAAGGACGTCAGAAGGCAGGAGAGGAGCTCCAGGCCTGCCTCAGCTCAGCTGACTGAGGCATGTTTGGAGGTGTGAACAACTGTTTTGACATTCACCGTTATGAAGGCTTCTGCACGAGAAAAAAAAAAAATAATAACTGTGAGGTACAACATCATGCAGAACTAAGGCAACTTCCAGGTTAAGGTAAAAAACAGAAAATCTATCTAATGTGGATGAATACTGCTGAAGTAAAAAAAATAAATTAAAAAAAATCTCTAAAAAAAAAACCCCAAAACAAGATATTTTGGAATAAAAAAAAATTCAAACAGGATTCACTGTAAAAATTTAAGATGGCCAAAACGAGAAACAAAACCTGCTAAATTTACAGTACTATATTTGTATGCCTATCCAGTAATTGGCAGCTAGGTGTAATAATATACCACAATAATGATAAGGATAATGAAAAAATAACGTAAAATAATGTGCAATCAGATTGTTTTTATAGTAAAATAGTTTGTAGTTTCATGATAATTATGCATATCAAACTAACAGTATGGTCAGAGCCTTCCGAGTAATTTTCCCATGAAACAGCAGGAGAATACAGGCGTTTCTGCTCTGTATTAGTACACCGAGCCTCCATTAGCAACACCTGTTTCCACTCTATTTCATGGCAAATTGACATGTGAAGAAGTTCAGCTGTTCAATTATGCTGTCTGCCCTTAACCTTATTGGTTTAGTTTACTCTCGCTACGCTCATTGTGCAACTTTCGACCACAGTCGGCCGCCTTTTGAGAGGAAAAAGCTAGCTACCGTTTGCCAACCGAGGTTGGACCACTGACCGGAAGCTGAGTGAAAGGGTGAATATTAAACTTACGTTCATCAGATTGACAGAAACGGGGCAACAAGAATGATGATGTTGCTCAGAAGTTTGCCTCGATGTCTAGTGCATAGACATATAAAGAGTAGACGGGGAGCTGGGGAGCGTGAAATGCGGCCGCCATCTTGAACCGGTCGTTCTACTCATCGACACTCAGACTCACTGACAAGCGCCTCTTTATATGTCTATGATTCTACTCGCTACCTAGCAGCAGAAACGAGAAAGATGCCAGAGCACTGAGCAGCATATTCCTGTTCCTATCGGCGGAGCGTCGAAAACAGGGCTCAGGGGATTACTTTTCACAAGTAAGATTGAATATTACTATTGCTATTAGTGCCGGTATGAACTGAGACTTTATAAGTCATATTCTATAACAGTGACTTGGATTACAACGGACATAAGAATGCTATTGTAGAAATAAAACAACTGGTATAACATCAAGTAAATTTACTTGAGTGCTGTACTTAAGTACATTTTTTTTGAGTATCTGTTTTACGTATTATTTTGGGGGTATACTTTTACTTTCACTCCACTACATTTTAAGGAAAAATGTTGTAGTCGTTACTCTGCTACATTTCTAGTGATGTTCTCATTAGTCGCTAAAAAAATTGAAGGAAGAAAATAAGCTTGACTCTCCTAAATCTCCCGTGTTCTTTTTGAAGGTTTCCCAAAGACAATGACATGAGGAAGAAGTTGTGATGTGAGTGGGCATCTGCCTGGGGCCTGTTTCAGAAAGCAGGTTTCTTTATTTTAAAGATAAATGTTGCGACAAATGCATGCGTCTGCATGCACATGCATTAATATCTCTACCTCCACTGATTTATATATATTTTCATTTTCTCTGATGCATAACTTCTATCCATTGTTATATTATATATAGTTATATAATGTATTCATATATTGTTTATATATTTATATATAGCCTAATCATTTATTGTTTCTTCAACTTATTAAAATAGCTGGACTGCCACCATCTGCTTTTGCTTCTCTAGCATGTATAAAGTGTGTGTGTTGTGTGTGTCTTGCAAAATACTTCTTATACATCACATCTATCATATATCAGAATATTCCTATACTGTTAAGCCCACAATGAATATTAAAATACACAGAACCATGTGTCCTGTATCATAGCTACATGTATGACGTTTGCAGCCAAAAAAAAAGTGGGAAAATCAGTTTAGTGTTTAGCGAGTTATGACTGATTAAATGCGCTGACAGTTCGTTGCGCCTGCCAAACAGATGACACTGAGTGGAGCGGGTGACCAGTCCAAGATGGCGGCCCCACGGCTCGTCAGCGCCGATAGGTAGTAGAGGCCGATGCGGCATCTACTCTTTAACTGTCTATGGTCTAATGTGTCAACGGTGCGCACACAACCAGTCTCTGCCGCCCCCCTGAGGTGAAAAAAATCTCACTGCAGGAGTTCACCTTCGTATGTTTCACTTGTTGCACCCATAAACGATGGTAACAACGAAACATGCCATTATGTTTGGTTAATAATATTAATCATCTAATATAATGAAATCCTGTGTGGACCATCACCTTATCGTGGTGGAGGGGTTTGAGTGTCCTTATTATCCCAGGAGCTATGTTGTCGGGGGCAGCAGGCTCTCCCATGGCAAATTGGTCTTGGGTGAAGGGTCAGACAAAGAATGGGCCATAAAGACGCATATGGGAAGAAAAATACCAAAGGACCAGTGTGCCCTGCCCAGAGGGTTACTGGGGCCCCACCCTGGAGCCAGGCTTGGAACCAGGCCTGGGAAGGGAGCCTGTCCGCGAGCGCCTGGTAGCTGAGATGAGATGAGATAATAATAATAATAATAATAATAATAATAATAATAATAATAATAATAATAATAATAATAATAATAATAATAATAATAATAATAATAATAATAATGGGACTGGAAACTTTGCTAGGTTCAACAAAAATTACTAGAAGATGAAGAATGTTTTACTTCCTTTGTCAGCCACACGTCACAACATGCTTATGTGGAATTGTGCAGACCATCGCTGTAAGCATCCGTTCACGTGTTGTCCATTGCCGCATAGTTAGGCCTTGCATCCGTCAGCTGAGCCATTGCTAGCTATTAGTGACTTTTCCAACCTCAGGAAATAACTCTTGATATCTTATTTAAAATAAATCATTGCCTACAATGAAAGGCTTTAATATGGAAATATGTAGGAAATATATATACATATATAAAATATGTCTACACATATTTTTATGAATAGACACATATGTATAAGTATTTTATGTATAATTTTAGTTGCCATTTTTAGTTACATGCATTTTTTTTTCATCATGTCCCCAAAGCAGAGTTTCAGTGGGAACCATTTAAAATATGATTATAATTAAACAGAAATATGTTTATTATTGTGTAACTCAAGTTAAAATCTATCTAATTATAAATGTGTAAGTGTATACATCAATGTTATTCATTTTTGGTTTGCTGTGTGTCTCCGAACTTGTGTTTGACACTGTTAGTTTGTGCTTTTTAGCCCTCTGAACAAAAGAAAAATACAATTCCCGTGAACCAACATTCAGAAAGTGGTGCAACTTGAGGTAAGAACCAGCGATCTTTTGCCTTTTGTACAATTCTATGTTGTTAAGCTCTATGTCTTACTCTGAAATTTCCACCCATATAGTCGAAATTATGAGAGGAGTAAACCACATTTTAGAAAATTTAAAAAAACATTTTATAAATATCCTAAAGTACTGTTAGGTAGGTAGGTAGGTAAGTCTCCTGCTTCACAGAGCAATGGCTGATTTAGTTAAAAAAAATATAGTTCTAAAATTCACCTTGTTAGGTATATAAACACTCTCACAGTCCATGTCTCAAAAATCCTCCACTAATTATTATCATTTAATTTCTGCAGCTTTACCAATACAAGTACAAATTTAATAATTGTTGTACTCCCCAACGGTTTCCACATCACCAATAGCCAGGAATGACTGAGCTAAGGGGACAGTCAGTTACTCCCCATCAAATCCCTGCTCAAATCCAAAGCGGGGAGAAGCACAACATTCCCCAATCTCACATAACACATCACAGCAGCCACACAGCCGCAGCCGTCACCCAGCAGCTCTTTCGCTCCCAAAGCCACGTCCCCCAGCTTTGAAAAAACATCACCCATTCCCACATCTCCAAAGCTGCCTCCAACTCAGTCATGCACATATGCAAAAGCACATTGTTTAATTCTGTTAGTTTTATCCGTAAATGACCAACATTTAGAGATTTGCTCGCAAAGTTTCTAGATAAAATACATAATAACAGTGCCATAATTCCATATCCTGTGCCCAGTATGCCATATTATTACAACATTAATTAAAACCTAACAGTATCACAAAATACATCACTAAAACATGCAAACAAAACATCTATCCCACATGCCCAAAAGCAAAACATGTACTGTCACATTCTATATTTTCCGCTTTATTTAGTAGAGCACATGTTACATAATGGCCCACTGGGAAGTCTCTTTCTAAAACAAGTAAATGCTGTAAAATCCTGCACGTTCAACAGCTAAATGAACTGCATGTGAAATGAGAGTACTATCAGTGAGTGCCACATATGGCCGCAGTTGTCAATGGCGAGCGTTGCTCACAGTGACAAGGAGTGCAGGATGAGGGCAGATTATGGCTGCAGGCATCAACAAGTGCTGATCGTGCCAGAGTCCAGCTGAATCGAAGCTTACCCGGTGAAAGTTTGCGAACAACACACCGCACTAACCTTATCTGTGCCTGTCATCCAGCTGTTCTTCTGTGCTGCAGCTAACCTTTGTCTCTGGTGCCATGCTACCTCCCTCTGACACTGTTTCAGGAGTTTCTCCACCTTGCAAGTCTTCTGACAACCCATTGTCCCCTGGGACACAGAAAATAGACAAGTCAAGTCGCCCATCAACCACGTTGCATCTCAGTCGTACATTTCCTGTTGGATACAAGCAAGAACCTACCATGACAGACCGGTTTGCATGCTTCCCCAAGCGCTTGTCATGTTCAGCTGTGGCAGATGATGTCATAACTCCAGCATGTTCAGATTATAAATATCTGTATTCAGCAGAGTTACATAATAAAGGATGTTGGATTATTGTCGGTGCACACAGCTGCCACAGGAAATACATTAAAAATCCACCGCAAATTACATTTTGGTTGTTTGAAAAAATAAGAATAAAAAAAAAGGTTGATGCATATTAGACATTGTAAAATATGTTGTATGTGCAGCATATTTTTTTTGTTTAGATCGCCACTGAAAATAGCTTATTTTGTCATATTTGTTCATGAGATTAAATAACTGGACTGCTGAGATGAAATACAGTCAAGGCTTTTCATACATGTCTGAAAGATATCTGGTACAAAGAAAGGTTTTCTTGATTAAGATTACAAAACAAATGCAAGCCCGGCTGAGCAATAAGTGATCTGCAGACATCTAGGCTGTCTAAGTGGACTGGTTTTCAGTTCAAGTTTTTTGTGATGAAAAACTGTGCTTCACTGTACCTATTACACAGAAGACAACAGCACTCCATTAATTCAGTATACTCAGTGTCTTTCTACCACCTACCTCTGATGTAGGCAAGGAAGCGGCAGCAGACATGAAACTCAAATTAAAGCATCATCCAGCGGTATGGTCATCCCTCACAGTTCTCTCCTGGGTCACTCGGGCCGGTGTGTCCCAAAACCACTGAAGAAGAGACTATTCGCTGCTGACTTTGCTGTCACCTCTAATCCATTTAGACCAAGTACCCTACTACACTCTGCATGTATCCCTTTGAGAGCAGAGACAAACACTGTTGCAGAAAACCATCGTACTGTTTTTCCCCATATTAGCCCAGGTAATAGGAAGACAGGACTGCAACTAGAAGGCAATCGTCAGTGTGGGGAATAAGCGCCGTAATCTGCTGGGTAGGTGTGTAGTGTTGCCTCTGAGGATGAGGTGGCCTAGAGTAGATCCACCCGCATGCCCACCTAGCATAAATGATGATGATTGTAAGCGTGAAGGTGGCAGTTAAACCTTCAAAATTGCAAATAAAATGACAATAAATACTGAAATGAGCCGGAATCTGTGACCACATCTCAATTATGCCTGTTCGATTTCTTCTCTCAGAAGGTAGTCGCATCAGGTCAGTTAAACCTGAGGATGCAAAGAATATTTATTCCAGTAAGACCGCCCCTTTCTTAAGGTGATTCCTGAATACTGGACTGCACATCTCTGCACATATCATGCCAACACACATGTTCTCATTTACCAATGCTCTAACACTGCCACAGAAATCATTCATTCAAAAATATACTGTCCAGCACATCAAACCCCAACGTCCAACTTTAACTAGAGTTCATAATACCATGTGGACAGATGGATATTGTGCAGAAGTGACCTGAAATCACCCATATGTAAAGATTCTAAGAACATCCACAAGCATTTAACTCCTTGAGCACATTTGAAGTTACAGCTTTGACTCAGAGAAAGAAAAGAGCACAACAGAGTCCACCTTCTTCCCCTTGTTTGGCTGATTACACAGGAAGTCAACCGTGTGGTGCAAAGTGCTCATTAGTCCCAAAGTTAACAGCAACCTCTGTTTCATTAGGTTTACCACGCTATACTCACCACACCTCCAAATGTATGGGTTGTTAAAGGAAAAGAAAAAAGGAAATACGTTCTGCAAATAACTTTTATTTTCTTAGTAATATAATTTCATTAATTAGCTTCATTTAAAAAAAAATGCAATACATAACCTCAACATAAAAAAAAATTTAAAAAAATTTAAAAAATAAAATACAAGTGTGTGCTCTTAAAATAATGTCATCCAAGAGTCCTACATTACAGTATGACTTTTTTCACAATTAATATTTCAATCTTCACACACAATGAGCATGATAAATACAATTAAATAAGTTAAGGTTTCATATTAAAAGTCAAGAAGGCACTTTAGTATGCTTGGGTGTCAAAAACACAAAAAAAGGTGCAATATCTGCTGGTTTAGTGATTTTGAATGATGCACTGATTCTCATTTGACTGGTTGGTCTTTTTTTATCATCTGACAGAAGAACTGAAAAAGATCATATTTTTGACTTTTTTCAATGTATTCCTGAGCTGTAGCATGTTTACATTCAATTCCCATGATTTAAAATAATATATACAAAAGAACAAGAGAACATGGAGCCAACACTTGAATGTGTAAACATAAATTATACATAGAATAAGAGTTATCACCATAATGTTCGAATATCAAAGGAACCATACCATTTTGGGAGGAGTTACAGGAAAACACCGAGCTAATTATGACAGTGGGCTTACTTTAGCATAAATACATGAAACTGAAGTTGTAAGCTAGTCACTTATTTTGCTTGTTTTAACAATGTGTAAAAAAAATATAACTCACCCACTATTTCTTACTTAGTTGTAACAGAAGTTGTCTGTATTTAAGCTATGTTAAGCTAAGCTACCTAGCTGTTGGCCTTGCCATATTTTTTCAATATCAATTTAATTCTAATGTTTAGGATGCCCATTCCCCCACAAGTGTTGAACAATTAGTTATTAGACCAAAAATGTCTTAAGGATGTACAGAATGTACACCTATGTATAGTATATATCTCATGTGCTGTCAGTGTTCATTACATCACAACTGACAGAGAAGAATGTGTACTGACACTTTATCATAGCTAAATAGAGCTGGTCCAGGGCAGCGTATCACGAGGTCTGATGTTATTGGTGCAAAGTACAGTGGACCACACATTATTACACTTCCCATGTGGTCAAGAGATCTGTCTGTAATGCTGTTGGATAGTGCAGCTGTTGGTGGCTCCATCGCCGCAGGAACGAGCGACTGCTGTGAAGGTGAGGTCGTGAGTCGTGAAATCCATCATTCAAAGACTCCAACTATTATGACGAGTAAAATGAGGACACCAGCGGCCCCAACGGAGATAAGGCAGAGCAGCTTCTGTCAAAAGGAGAAGACACACTGATTTGAGGGGACGTATCAAAAGGGACCACAAGTTTTATCTGCAAAACACTGCATTAAAAAAAAAAACCATTAAACCATTCAGCGAATGAATGCATTAATCAGTAAATAAATGGAGGGATAGATGCTCAAGGAATGGAAGTGGTGGATATGGACATTATTACCTTAGGCAGTTATCACAGAAGGTCTCATACAGGTGGTTTGGTTAGTCCGACAGAAAGACCGACAATGAGCGCAATGACAGCAAGCAGGATCAGCAGAGCGAAGGCAATGATAATGTATTTCTGCCGAGTAAAGAAGATGGTGTTATTCCAGTCACAACTACGCTTTGTGATAGTAGATTTATAACTGGATTCATACGGTAGCGAAAAAGTGTTCAAGACTGGAAAATGGCATCGTGCTTGACTGACATTTTGGTCAAATGTTTTCATCAACTTAACAAGAAATAAATAACAGACAACACACATACCCTCCGGGATTTTTTCTGGTATCTAACTGCTTTTTTGGTCTCTTCTTTTGCCCGGCAAATGTATTCAGCTGCATTGGAAACGTTCTTCTCAATGTTGTTGACCATATCTCCCTACAAATGAGACACTGAATTATTTTAATTATCAAATAAACATTTTTTTTTCCTTTGTTGCACAACCAACACATGTAATGGCAATAGGCTGATACATGTTATATAAGGCCAATAAGACAGACTGTACATTTGAAATAGCATAACAAAGGAGACACTATTATGCATCACTAATTCATAAGACCTGAGTCTCAACCAGCATTGCCATGTCCATGAACATCGCATGGAGCTCTCTGATGCTCAACTCCAAACGCATGATGTCCTGGTGGCGAGATTCTATCTCATCTACAGCCTGACGTGTGATTTGAGAATCAGAAATAATCTACAAAAAAAAAAAAGGAGACAGAAGAGTTACAAAAGTTGGTAATTCTTCACACAACACCGTTCCCTCCCCCCAGGAGTGGTTAACAAAAAAATAGCCTTGCAGGCCACCCTGGATGATGAGTCTTTTTCTCTGGCACTAGATGGCAGTGTTACCTTCTAACCCTGCAAAAAGAGTTTTAAGTAGTGAAAGCTTACATCAGATGTGAATATTGATGGATTTCCACTTTCTAGCATGTCTTCCAGTTCTTCATTTGTTGTCACTCTTCCAGCTGAAATAACAAAAACAGTAAGCCAGTGAACTAATTCCACCGGTCTTATTTATTAATTAAACAGATGCCATATTAGTCTCTTTATCTAGTCAGTGATTTACATGAAATTATGTTGATAGTGAAAATGTTATTATAGTCTACTGAATGCTACAATTACTGTAGCAACTGGTGTTTGAGTTGTCGTAACCTGTGTTAATGATGTGTTTTGTTGTTGCTTTGTATGAAGAGCTGACATTCAACTGACAGAATTCCCAGGATATTAAGTGTAGCACTAATGTCAATGCAAACAACAAATTTTGGTGTTAAGCATAGACACAATACACTTCAACGCCTTTAATCCCATTCATAATAGATTTGTTTGAAGGTGTTGTGCGGGGCATACAGCTCGGTGTTTGGAGAGAGGAAGTCTCATTATATTGACTGAGCTTACGGAAAAATAATGCTTCTGTTATCCACTCAGGGGACACTGCTACAAACAAAGCACCGAATTTCTCCCAAGCAATGAGATATGCATTGTTTAATAAACAAACACAAGAACCTTTCATGTATGATAACCCTGTTTGGGGTGGAGGGGGAATAGAAGAATTCCTGTTTTAGGTCATTATTGAAGTCACTACATGACCACACGAGAGCTAAATATTGATAGGAAAACAAACCTCAGCACAACAGTTGCTAACAATGGGAAGACAGTTAATCGTAAAGCTCAATCACACACAGCCACTCCAGCTGCGGCGTTCAGTGTAGTCGTGGTTAAAAGCTTGTGCTCGTGACTAAGTTTAGATGTGTGTCAGGAAACAACAGAACGCAGCATCCCCTCACAGAGAAACAGCAGCTTCAGCTCTATAAACAGAAAGCCTTCTTTTCCTGAAGCCGTGCCTCCCGTTGTACAACACCCTCCCTGGGGACGAGACACAGATCTCTGCAGGTGGTTACTGTATGTCACGCGCCTTTCACAATCCATAGAGACTGAACCAAACACACCAAAACACGCCACGTTTACGAGCTCATCGATACGCACGGGTGGCTCAAAATCTATCCTTTCCAAGTGACGTAAATTAATGTCATCACTCCACGACAGCACAGCAAAGGTTTATGTGTGATTGTGCGTGCGCGCGTGTGCGCGTGTGTGTGCGCGTGCGTGCGTGCGTGCGTGCGTGCGTGCGTGTGTGTGAGTGTGTGTGTGTGTGTCAAAGACAGGTGAACTACTGTTACACAGGCCGCCGAGCCTTCTGCCTGTTTCCCCGGTAACACTAACACAGTCAGGCGTCTCCAGTATCAGGCTCTTCCGTCTACAGTGTGGAGACCTGGAGCCTCTCATTAATGCTGGCCGCCGCAGGGACTCTGGGACACCGTCCTATTTTGTGCGTTCCACGATTGTCTCATGTTACTCATATGTGAATAATACAATACAATCATACAACGGTGCCTGATACACACTGTCTTCGCATTTGTTTCGTCATTCTCAAAGTCTGCTCCTCAGAATACTACATGAAAATATGTCGCTATGAGGTTGCAAAGACAAACACACTGAAAACACATGTTAACTAATAAGCTATTGCCAAGTTAATCATCGGGTTTATTATGTGCCTGTTTTTAATTTTGCTAAACACCACACTGACTGAATGCAGCTTATGCAGATTGTGCTCCAACAGAAGCTAAAATTTTGCACAACAAAGGAGCACAACTTCTCTGCACAAATTGTTTACATGTGACATAATAATGATGTGAAATAATGAAATTTATATTTGTGAAGGATTGTTTTGCAAGTTATCTTTTTTTTGTTTACTGGATGATTTAAGTAATTTAATTATGTTTCCCATTTAAAAAACAAATCTTTCTGTATAAATTACACTGTACTCCTTTCATGTACTGTATTGTACTGTAATGTACTATATTGTATTGTACTGCAAAGTACAGTATGGACTGAAACTTTGTAAAGGAGTGATGAATCACATTTGTGGTCATTGTGCTTGTGCACTTCATTGCTCAGAGATGAACAACATCACAGCACATTAGTACAACCAATTTTCATTCCTTCCCTGTTTAGATCCTAAACCTGTAACTACAACTAATTTTGCCTCAAATTCCACAAAACGCAGTCATTCCAGAGTTTGGATACGATCAAGAATACCAATTCCTTTTAGGAATTAAATGTGAGTTTGGTTGGTGCAACAACGAAGCCTGCCATCTTGAAACCTGAGTACGGAGTCCCTGCCATTGTGTATTCATCAACACGCTTAGTGTCCAGAGAGCCGGAGAGGAAACCGGCGCGGTCTGTTTCCTGGATCCTGTCCTGACAAAGCCTCACACTCTTATTTGTCTCTCTTTTATCTCAAGATGTATAAATCTCACACTCACAAATCCAAGACTCAAAGAAAGGGGCATTTTAGGGGCATTATTATTAACGGTTTAAATCGACACTAAATCTCTTGAGAGATTTGAGTACTACTTTCTAAACATACTCTCTGAATTCATGAGGACAGCGGGTGGTTTGTATTTATCACTTACTTATTTCCAGCTGTCTCTGGATCCTTCCTTTACTTCTTTCCCGAAAGGACACTTGAGTCTCATTGTACTGGGTCATGACCTCCACAAACTTCCTGGACAGCACTGTGTGCTTGCGATGAGTGAAAGCACAAGGACACATTTTCAGATTTGTATGACTTACTTCCCTCCAAAGCTCTGAACAGGATGTTTATATTGTTCACAATTTAATGTCACACTCCAAATTACCGTGAAAAAAAAAGATCCTATTTCATCTGAAAATTCACTGCGAAAAAAAACAATAAATGCAGCAAGTACATTTATGGATTTGTCGAACAGATTTTTAAACTTTTTTTCAAAATAGTCTGAAAAACAAATCACGATGCCCGTTTCTTTCAGATAAATAATTTAAGGACCGCGTGCGTGCGTGCGTGCGTGCGTGCGTGCGTCTGATGAAGAAGCAGTCGTGGATTTGTTCCCTGACCTGTGTTTTCTGGATCCTGAAGTCCACGGAGGACCTGTTTGTTGCATCATCTTTGGGCATACTTTGCTCCATGGCTTCAGGGGCAGAGAGAGGTGTAAACCAACATTACACAGCAGCAGCAGCAGCATTAACGATGAACAGAATAAACCTCAGTTATAACTGTGAGATCACATCAGGGGCAACTCACATTTTAGTTTGGTTCGCACCACATTGGCGTTGCCTTTGATATCACCGGTCAGTGCATCAAGCTGATCCTTTGTTCCTTCACACAAAGGAAAAGATTGGGGTGGGGGGGGTCAGACTTTTTGCGCTGATAAGGAACAAAACTGACAATCCAGCTAATCACAGAACCCTTCCCTCCGGTAAATATTGGATTTACTGCAGGTTACATCTTGTTACTTGGCAACAACCCTCTGGCAATATGACAGAGGTCACACTGCGCAAAGCCCATTCTTTCTTCCCCTGGAGATTTCCACGTCATGGATCTGAAAACACTGTATGATGTTACATTAAACATAATCAGTGAAGAGGTCACTAACAAAGCCAGGGCTCGTGAGCTTAACCAGGCCATGGCTGGATGTTCGCGTCTGTCTGCAGCACAGTGTCCCTCTTTTTATTTTAGTGTCGGATCATTACAAGTTCTTTTTAAGGGACAAACTAGTGCTGTTTCCTTAGTTTGGCTTAATCATATTTTTTGCGCAGTTTAAAAAAATATATAAACAAAGTTTCCGCAAGTGAGAGACCTGTTGCCACAAATGAGCCACACGAAGCGTGCGGAAGCCTTCACGTTTAGAAGCAAGAGCAACAGTGAGAAGGCTCTCGCACTCCATCCTCAGTGGGTGAAGAGGGCACTTACTGTCATCTGGGTTGGGTGCAGACAGGATCATGCTGTGCATCCGCCTCACCTCTTCCACTTGGTTAGAGATCTTATCAATGAGTCCTCTCACTTCCTCCACCTGCAACCAGTCAGCCACATAAAACACCCATTCGCTTCGGCTCTTCCCAAATACCCAAACCAGCCAACACCTCAGTGGCACCTACCCTCCTAAAGAAGCTCTCCATGAAGCCATCTCTGTCCACTGCGACCGCAACATCCTCCTCTGCTCGTGTCCTGCTCTGCGTGAAGGCAAAATGCAACTTTTTTTTTTTCCCCCTTTTGTTTTGGTTCTGCAAACGCCGGAATGATGTTGTTTTACCTGCCCGAGAGCAGGAGCGCCACTCACCGCAGTCAGCTCAGCCAGGCGATCCTTCATCACGCCGATCAGCTCTTCTCCCGGCCAGATGAATCCTAACACGAAAGCCGCAGGGTCATCGTGGAAGTGGTGGAATACCGAGTCACCGCAGTGGGAAGAGCGCGTCTGAGTGCTCCAACAGAGGCCTACGACGCATGTCTGAGAGTAAATAGGAGTTGAAGGGAGTTGGCTCCGCTCTACGTCGATGCTCCTCAGTGCGTGCGCGTATCCCTAACCCTCTAGGACACGCCTATTTTTACGTCTCTCTCTCTCTCTCTCTCTCTCTCTCTCTCTCTCTCTCTCTCTGTCTCTCCCCCCCC
>CAAKHG010005675.1:7228-19335 GCA_901007715.1 Dactylopterus volitans
CCTTGTACAAAGTAAGGAAACAAGAAAACCTTCTGATGGTAGTGTGTGTGTGTGTGTGCGTGTGTGTGTGTGTGTGTGTGTGTGTGTGTGTGTGTGTGTGTGTGTATGTGTGTGTGTGTGTGTGTGCGTGTGCGTGTGCGTGTGCGTGTGTGTGTGTGTGTGCGTGTGTGTGTGTGTGTGTCGGGAGGGTGGCTTTCAGAGGAGTTGCCTACAGTTTCCTCCCCATTACATATTCAAAGCCAAAGTTTTAACATTTTTAAACCCTGCATTGTTTAGCTTGGGGGTTTCTGTCTTTTGCGTTCACACCACTGCATTTCCTAGCGCTCTGCAGCAACTGGTAGATTATTAGAATCGTGTGAAATCATTAGCAAGACTATGTTGTATCGGCATATCAATGTGCACATACGTAAGACAAAAAAAAGGGGGCCATCTCATAAACAAATACGTCTGTCGTCTTTAACAGGTCGGAAACTTCACATAATGCTTTCAATATGCAGAATTTAATGATTTAGAATGGACAGAATGGACACTGGTACGCTTTCATAACTGATAACTGATGCAGTTAAACAACAGTAACAGTAAAAGCTAAAGAGTTGAATAGACCAACCATACACATGCAATTTCACATGTGAGATCACGTACTACCAAAACCCAGAGTAAGACTAAGATCATAAAACAAGCAAATTACAGTAAAATGATTTGCACTACATCTCGATTGTAACACACCATATCATTGAATAATCATGTATAATATGTTTGCATGCAGTATCTGTAATGATATAATTAAAATGGAGTTAATGTGCGGTAGATACGGTACAGGATCAAAGTAATGGAAGCACTAATCAGTACAACTAATGTGGTTTGAGAAGTTCTCCCTTCTCAGCTATTGTGCTCTTAACACGATGAATTTCATGATCAACTGTGCAAAATAAGCACCTGTCTACTAATATTGTACTTCACTGTGATGTGTAATCGGATTCAATTCAGCGACAGGATTCCAAACCAAATTCAACAAAAGCTCAGCATTCACTGCAGCATTTGAACCGTTACTTAGGTGACCTCTCAACAGGGGAAAAGACCAATGTGAGAAATTCACTCATTCAAACAAGTGTTAAATTATATTCAAATTTATTGTCATCTTTCTATGTGAATTAATTTCTGTGTTAATTTGGCAAGTCCTATAAACACAAGTGACAGACTTCGTATTGTATTCTAGAACTCTGTGACATTGCTATCGTTATCGAAACACAATTGGATTTGCAGTTTTTAAAAAAAAACAGCAAGGCAGGCCTTAACATGAATCACAAGTTAACAGTTTCACCAGCTACTTAACTTCAGCCTCTTGCAACTGTGAGAACCTCTGTATGAGTACATGCCATGGATGTGCAGCTTAGTAACTTATTTAGGATAGAACTGCTGACTCATTTCTACACAACAAATGGCCGTTGTCAGGGGATGTTCGAGTTTGCCAGGAGATTCTGTCTTATTGACCATGAACGCAAAAATGTATTTTGTGGTGCATCTTCTGAATATCCCCTTCCTTGGTAAGAAGATATGAAAGTTACTGCAAGACACCTTATAATAATCACATATCCTCCAATGAAATTGGGTGCAAAAGCTCCCATAAAGTTACCCATGTGAAACATGTTAGGAAGACAATGTTCTCAAATGCAATGAACTACTTTGCATTTATGGTCAAGTTTCAATGAAGTACTGACCAATTCTGACACCACAATAATTTTTTTTTTTTTGCAAAGCTGTTCTTTCATAATTGTTTTGGGATGTACAGATGCTTACTTTTGTTACACTTAACTGAACCCAGTTGGGGGACAAGCTATTTATACTCATATCAACCTAGTGAAGACAGATCAAATCCACCCGCCCGCCCGCCCTCCGTGAGTGTAATCAATCAAATAGCTTCGCAGCTGCTGAACCTATGTTTCTCATAAATGCATCAACAGAAAACCAAGTCATTATATATCCAACAAGCCAAAGTCAACTGTACAGAGCTTTACTTTTATCCATATATGAGAAAGCCCGGACGACTTGAACGATTGAATGACAAAACGCTGTGGAGACTGAATAAGTAGCCTACGGATGATTCACGTCCCTGAAAAACATGCTCAATATACGGCAGTAAGAAATGACTTTGGCGTGCAGACAGCAACCATGTCGAAATCCTGTATGTTGAAATGGAAGGAAAACAAGAGCGCACATGAACGGACACTGTCAACGAAGGCGGCTGGCGGCCGAGCTCACAAACAATGGCTGTGACTGTCATTAGTTGACTGTAAACACACTCGCTCATGTTCGCATCTGTTTTGATGTTAGAGGGGGGCGCCATCTTCCAAATTGTTTTCTAGTCGAGCTAGGTAGCTTGCTCCCTTTTAGCCAACGTTACATAGCTTTTTGACTGGCTTAGCCTCCCTTTTGCACCAATTACGAATATCGTGGATAAAAAGAAAAAGAAAAAAAGCTTATGTGTATTACGTTCAAGTATACGCGGGCGAGAGCAGCGAGGCTGTGGCTGTGTCGCCGGGGAGCGACACGAAACGACACAATTTTGAGGTTGTCAGCCCCAAACAGCCCTCAGTGACGTTAGCTTGCTAGCACCGTCAGCAAAACACCCACTGACCTGATTCCACCCAGTTAGCCGTTAGCCATCACAGCCAACTGTTAAAACTGCATGCGACACGGGACGCCGCACGCCGCCTCCGAGGGCAATTACGGCGACTACGAAGAGGCCAGCCGGACCGGGTGACAGGGCCTATTATGTCCACATCCCCATCACCTTACAAGACATCATCGACGTTAGCCGCTGTCAAGCTAGCGACGGGGCTAACTGACGATGACAAGTGAGCAAACGTTAGCCAGCCGGAAAACCGCCGCACAAGTACGCTACCTGAGAGCCAGGCGACGTCTTGGACTTTAAATGCCACCGCGGGAGTGTTGACACACGGAGCCCGGGACGCTATTTGCAAGGTGGTGGTGTTGGGGAGCCAAGACACCGATTTCAACAATCCCGTCACGTCTCCTCCTTTCTTTCTTCTCGCAACTTCCCCTTAGAACCAAAACACAAACAAGCTCTTCCGTCCCCCCCGCGCCACGTCACAGAGCACGCCTGCACCCCCCCCCCCCCCCCCAACCCCCACGCACAGAGGAATTTATGCTCATATTCTGCGTGTTCCGCATGGGTTTGTGCCATTATTACCATTGTATTGCGAACATTTGCAAAACTGATGTCGCCATGTTTGACAGGCTCCCTTGTTCAAATGAAGACGCGTCTTCAATATGCTGCGCAATTAATATTAATGCACGGTAATATGAGCATCGCGTCTCTCGATTTTTTGAAACCAACCGAGTTCACATGATTACTTGTTGTTTCGTTTGCTCCATTATGAAGTCAGATTAGTGGATCAGTGCATCAAAGTGTCATCGCCGAAAGCCGAATGGGATTGATGAAGCAGTGCTGACGGTTGCTAAATTAATGCTAAAAAAAGAAAGTAGAAAAAGCTCAAAGGCCACATCACACTCATTTTTAATCTACGCTAGTGTGTACAGAGTCAAAGTCATTCAAACGATGAATTAATCACGCATAGACAATATACAATAGTTTGCGTCTGTGTCGCGACTTTGACGTCACGCTGCCTGTCAAAGCATGGTTGCCATGGTGATGGAGCTATCGAGGCAAAACAGTTCGCTGTTAGCACCGGTTAGCACATCAAAGCATGTCCGATATATTGTGATATCTCAAATATGCAATGCGTAAAGGGTATGTGGCAAATCGTATCGTATATTATCGTATCGTATATTACATATATTACCTGTTCTAATCAATTATAATCATTAAAGTTATTAATTATTCTGAATTATATTTTTACATGATAACTTGTGCATTTGCATATTGTAGCAAAATTGTGCCAGAAGCAAAACAGGTTTGCGTTGGATGTCTATTAGATTGGCAATCTAATGGTACATTTTCAAGGAGAACCTTAACATCTTTAAAAGTTATTTAAATAGTGTGAATGGAGGAATAAATGTCTTTCAATGGCTACAATGGTTGAATTGTTTCTGTAGCTTCAAGTCTGAGGAGGTAGTTAACCAACAGAAAACTCGTGGAAGATGAAAAAGAGGAAAATGGCCAACTAGGATCACATTAAGTGCTGCAGTTATAATATTTTCAGAAACTGTGCCTGAATGGTGAACTGAATTCCTGAAGCGATGCAAAAATAATGGTGCTCTTCCGGATATTCATTGTTAGTAGCTAATGAAAATCTATTGTTTGTATTATTCATTTTATTATTATTAATATTGTTGTATTCTTAATTCTAATCCTCTAATTTTATTTTATTTTTTAATTGCAATGGACGCTTGTTACAACAAGACGCCAGCAGGTGGCGGTTTGTTGACGTTAAAGGTCGGTGAGCGCGAAGTGTTAGGAGAAGAAGAAGAAGAGGCGGCGGTGTCGTGTGTTCCGGAGCAGGCCGTGCCGCTCTAGCTGCACTTTTCTAATGTTCTGTGAGGTCCATTCTGCCTCTTGCCAGTGGTGTGGTCGTGTTTCAACCGCGGCGCATTCTCGCATGTTGCGTTTCTAGCGCTTGCCGGCGTGACGCTGCCCGTAGAGACTCGGCGGGGCTTCCGGGAAGCATCCAGACATGAATGAGGGGACGCAGGAGACGCCGGAGGAGCTGCTGGCCAAGCGGCACCGCAGGGAGAAGAAGGACCTGCAGGGTATCTATCTGGTTTCCACTCGCCGCGTGGAGTCGTAGCTGAATTCAACCGTTGCTGCTAATTTGCAAATGGCGCGTTTTATTTGGCGGTGCGTAGCCCAGCCTCGCCGCCAGCAGCAGGCCCTCCACGGGAGAGTTAAGTAAACACGGAGCCCACAATTATCATAATTCTCTCAATGTGTGCCCGGTTTTTGCCCACAGTGATTGCGGGCATGGAATTCACACTGACAAAACACACGCAACTTAAATTATTGTAGCCACCGAGCTGTTGTTTTAAGAGAAGAAGGCATGATTAAAAAAAAAAAAGTCCTCCATGCAATTTTGTCACGCATATTATTCTAGCTCAGAGTGGCGCAGCAGCAGCAGCAGTTCTCTGCTAAAATACCAGTACCAGTGTATGTTATCTTTCCCATCAATGTTATGTGTAGTGTTTAATGCTGAAGGCTTCATCAGAGGATCTGTCTGCTCTTGTGCCACTTTTCCAGCTAAAATCCAGAGCATGAAAAATGCAGTCCCGAAAAACGACAAGAAGCGGAGGAAGCAGATGACGGAGGAGATCGCCAAGCTGGAGGGGGACCTCAACCAGAGACACGATGAGGAAGTGCGACAGCTCAAATCCACAACGCAGGTAATCATTTCTTTCCCCATCACGAGACGCGACCCTTGAAGAGAGCGCCACACAACCAGAGTTCTCCCCTCTCAAATCCTCCAAGGTGGAAGAGGTGATGAACGGAGTGGAGACCATGAAGGTGGAGGCTGAGGAACATGATGAGGTCAAACAGCCACGCGTAACCAAAGCCCAGAGGAGGAGGGTGAGCTACAGATTCCCTCTCAAACGGGACAGTTTTAAGTGCTGGTTGCTTGTTTGTCATCCGTTGATCTAGCATCCTTAGTTACCGGCATTCCCATGCGTAAACAACATCCGGAATGACACAGCAATGCAAGCACCTCCCACAGCAGTATGATTTTAAGTTATTATTCATGCAGTCGGTTTATCGCATCGTATTTTTCAAATTTTATGGGTCTAAGAGCGAATGAAGTGGATTTTCTTTCAATGACCCGCTTCAGGACAAGAAGGCTGCGGAGGAGAAGGAGCGAGAGAGCAGGATAGCCGAGGCCGAGGTGCAGAACCTGCAGGGTGTCAGACACCAGGAGGCGCTGAAGCTGGCTCAGAAGCTCTCCCAGCAACAGCTGCAGATCAAGGAGATTTCCTCTGATGGCCACTGCATGTATCGCGCCATTGAAGATCAGCTGGCACAGCGGTCAAAGGTTGCGTATTACAAATTGAAATTACTGTGTTTTAATTAGGAAAATGATATGAAGGGTTGCTGCAGTCTTAGGCTGTGTTCACACTGCAGGCAAAAGTGGCCCAAATCTGACTTTTTTTGCCCATATGTGACCCATACCTCTTCTTCTTTTTTTTTTCTTTTTTTTTTTAACAACAGTTTGAACAGCACAAATCCGATTTTTTTTTCAACTCAGACCCAGCCTCTTTCATACGGCATGTGCTACGAAATCGATACATATCTGATGTTTTTGAAAGTGACCTCTGAATGGTCATGTCGCATTTCATCCAACTTTTACATCACGTGAGACAGACGTCACAATTCCGCACGGGACACGGCAACATTAAACATAAACACCAGATTTAAGCATTGCTCCACAAAAGGCCGTTGTCCAAGTGTGTGCTCTCTTTTTTCGTAATCTTCTTCCCTTTATCACGTGGTCATAATTTCGGCAGCTCTGGTTGCACGATGACTTCAAAAGTGATGCACATACGACATGTGTAGCATCCACATTTGCATCCGGAAACGCAGCGTGCTGCGTGCGACGTCTCGTCTTCTGCGCGTGCGGGTCACTTCAGGGCCATAGACTGTTCGTACTGGCCATTTAGATTATAATGTCATGCAATGCCATGCAAAAGAAAAACAAAAAATCGGAATTGAGCATTTAAACCTACAGTGTGAGCGTAGCTTTAGTGGACAAAAAGGCTCTAGATTTCTCCTAACTTTCGTCATTGAATAGATACACAGTACTTTGGTGAGGCTCATGACAACCGCATGCATACCTACAGTCGAGTATACTGTAGGTACTATGTTCCATGCTTTTGCAGGTGGAGGTAACCATGAGCGTGAAAGAACTGCGGTCTCGTACCGCTGGTCACATGAGGAGCCATGCCGATGACTTTCTGCCTTTCCTCACCAACGCCAACACTGGTGACATGTACACAACAGGTAAAAGCTCTCTCTCACAGAAACGTAGAGATATACAAGTATATGAATGCTGAAAAGGTGAACTGAAATGATGCAGTTTTGGAATATTCAAGTGTCCCTGCTTGTTTCCAGATGAGTTTGAGAAATACTGCACAGATGTGGAGCACACAGCGGCGTGGGGTGGGCAGCTGGAAGTAATACCCTCTCATCCTATTGTTATAGACACATTGTGGTATTGTACTGTCGGATAGTTGTGCTAAAGATTATTGTCTTTATGATTTTCACTTCACAGCTGCGAGCTTTGACGCAGGTTCTCCACTTGCCAATAGAAGTGATCCAGGCTGATTCCCCAACTGTCAAAATCGGGGAGGAATATGGCGGTCAAGCCCTCACTCTCGTGTAAGAGCACGTGTAGAAGTTTTCATGTTTGATTGGCTTCAGGGCGGGTTGGCGCAATTGGGATTTAAAAAAAAAAAAATTGATTACATTTGGATTTAGTTGGCAGAAAATTATATTGGCTAACTGGATACCGCTGTTGCAGTCGTTCATTTCTGGAATAAATGTCACGCATTGTTGATCAGAAATATTCCAAGAAGGATTCACCTCAGCGAGATGGTGTCTCCAGTCATTATTCACTCCTCTCTCTTCGCGCAGCAGGGTATTCTTTGCGGAGGACTGTCTAATGAGCTCATCAGCAAAATTTAAAAAAAAAGAAAAGCTTTTAGACATCGCCAATAGCTTTTTTTATTTCTCCTACTGTAATCACATCAGTGCTGTCACACAAAAAATGTCCTAGAGCGAGGTGGATGCATTGTAACCACACATGGACTCTTGATGGTTGTGTCTTATTCACTACACTGTCCACATTCTGTTTGTGGGTGTTTGTGTTGTGAAGCTGCTCTGCTCACGTTATTTTCACACCACCACACATGGAAGAAATTTGACGCCACCGTAAACGTGATGGTATGGACCCGTTTTGAAATCTGCAGTTGCTCGTTTGTTGGTGATTTGTACTGTGCTGGGCCACAGCAAGCCAACAGAGCAGCTTTGTCACACGCTGGCACAGAGGTCTCTGTTTATCTCTGAGCAGCTTAAGAGTTCCCCTACATGCTGTTGGGGTGGTTGCTCAGAGCGATATGACAGACATCGTTTCCACACTCAGACCGTTGATTGAACCGTTTGACCCTGCATCGATGCTCCCGCCTGTGTTACGATTTTTCATTCATTTTAATCAGGCGTATTCTTGATTTTGTCATCTTTACCGTGGACGATGGCGGATTGCAGGTTACAGGACAATTGCAGGTTTTTGCCTTTTGCGATTTCAAGTGTGGCATTAAAGCTAATGTTCCGGGAAGGCTCAGCAAGGCCAGCTTCGTCTTTTATTGCGCTCGTTTTAGATCAGTTCCTGCTTGAGTCACTGTCACTTCAGTCGTGTCTGATCACAGGAGACACGATCGGCCCGGTTTTGGACAACCATCTGAACGATAAACTCTTGACACCATCGTAGCTATCGCACAGCACACTAACGCAACATAGAAACACGACCATGTGACTCTAATCCATGCACAAACTGTTTTTTTTGTTGTTTTTTTTAAGAGGGCGGGGGTTTATTGTGTAAATGTGACACACTGAATATGCAATCTCATTGTTTTACAGGTACATGCGTCATGCTTACGGACTCGGGGAGCACTACAACTCGGTGGAGCAGCTGAAGGAGCCAGCTAACGCGGAGGACAGCTGAGAGAGAGAGGCGGCAGTCTTGCTTTGGCCTGTGTGGAGTGTTGAGAGCCCTCACAACAAGGGTCCTTCAAAACAAGCGTATTTGGGTGGTGCCGCCTTTCATAGAAAACCTTGTTGAGCTGATGCCAACACAGAATGCCGCTGGGTTGTGCGTTGAACACCGATTTGTGCTTTTCTGTGAAGGCAGTCAAAAGAAGGCTGTGAAGAGCGTCGTGTGTGACAGAGTTAAGCTGTTCTGAAGCCGGTGCCATTGTGGTAATTAAAAAAAAAAAAAAGATAGTTGAGACATTAAATAGTTTGCACTGGTCCCTTTATGGGAAACCGCTTACTTTTTAATCAAATCCACTCGAGCTGGAGAGGATGGATGTGGATGTCATGCATGTCATACAACTATATTTCACATAGTCACTAAGGGGTTGAACTTCAGCAGGTTTCTTGGAATGAAGAGAATTGCTGGTCTTAATAAATCATATCAACCAGACATAAAATACTTATATAGATGGAAGTGCAACTCCTTTCTTTGCCTGAAAGGAATTTCTTCGAGTTGATCGGAAAACCTCCACTTGGACTCAAGGACAAGCAATTTGGAATTTGAATATCAAGGGTCAAATGTCATTGTGACCTCACAACACGCATGTAATCGGTTGGTAAATGTGGAAAAAAAAAAAAAACACAAAAGGCTGTATGATTCAGTTCAGTGATGTTTCAGTGAGTGAAATGCCAGTCATTCTGTTAAAACGTGTTGTTCAACATGGACGGTGAGTGTTTTGTATGTTATTTCTCAGCCACACACACACACACACACGCTTGTAACCTGCAGTTGCTTGGAAACAGTTTTCAGCAGAAAAACACCCACATGCTGCTTGACATCTCAGAAGTTTCCACCACAGATTTTAGTCCTCAAGTTGCGATTCAAGGTGCCCCAACGCCTTAATTGTCTGCCGTCTCTGCCCGTGGCACTAAACTCCACACAAACACACAAAGAATCCCACATTTGTTCACAATTTATGATGAAAAAGACGGATTTCTATTTTGTCAAAGAGTGAGAATTGCAGAGAAGGTTCAGAGGACGCCTAAAGCGAAAGAAGGCAAACCAAAATGCACACGGAAACACACCATACTCACCCGCTGCCGCTAGAGGCCGCAACAGCCTCAAAGCAGACCAAGGCCTTGTCAAGAAGAATCTTGTCGCCATGGGAACCTGAAAGGAGGCGCTGGATTTCTGTGTTGGAAAATGGCCGAGTCAGTGTGAAGAGATTGTATGGCAATGCAACTTCTCTAAAACTGATTTCTAAGAAAAATTAAGGGATGCTCCTCGGTGTGTCTCCAGATTAACAGACCTCTCCGTCCTCTCGCTGAGCAACGGCTTCATCACCGGGCTGCCTGTGGAGCCGCTGTCGCTACAGCATGTGCGTCCTGTCAAATCAAAACAAATCAAATCACTTTTATTTGTATAGCGCCTAATCACAACAGAACTGTCAGATAACACTTTAAATGTTTTACAAACACCACGCAGGTTTGTGAACAAATATGTCTCCTTTTTCATTGTCAAGCTTGCCGAGCTGAATCTGGGTAATAATGCCTTGAAGGAGGTTCCTGCTGCTTTGGGCTGCCTGCAGTCACTGGAGAAACTGCATTTATTCAGGAACCCCGTTACAGCAGTGCATCCTGAGGTGTTGGGTAGGTTCTTGCCGTTGCTGCACAGTTATGTTTATTTAGTACTGTGAAAGCCAGGAGCAACCTTATTGTCATATTATGGAACCTTGTGCTCAAACTGACTCCCACCAGAAATCAGAAGGTGAATTTATGATGTTAGGAAGTTCTTTCCATACTGAACATGCATACATAGATTCTGGCCAATTTCAAACAATTGCACATTTCCCCTCAGTTTGAGCAGACTGCAGCGTTTCAGTGTGCCGGACAGCAATCTAGAGGAGCTGTCATCTGACCAAGCTTTCGGAGGTAAACTGACCTCCAGCCAGTTGTCTTAGCTGCCTCAACAGCTGTACCAGTGTGAAGAGCTGACCAAGTGGCACGTGGCGTGGAACAAGCTTGTCAGGTGCGTTCACTCATGCCTGATAGAAAACTACATATTCTCTTTTCCATGATGTTTCTGTATTTACAGTATATACTCAGCAATGAAATTTGAACCCCTGATAATCAGCGATATGCTCGCTCACAACATGTTGACACACACAGTGACATCATAGCTGCTCCATAAATTAACTACAATGAATATTGTCTTAGTCTTTTTTTTTTTTTTGATGAACAACCAAACACTTGAAAATTCACTCAGGGAATTGGGGCACTGGAAAAGCTCCAAGTTCTTGATGTGGCTGGGAACGAGCTGTCCATGCTCCCTACTGACTTATAAACCGTGTAATAAGTGTAACATAAACAGGACTGCGTACCTCAAAACTGCTCATGCAGTTTCGCTGTTATGGAATCCAAGCCATTAATTGCCACTCACTGTCTGTCACTAATATCTGCCTCGTTAGGCAAAGCCGCAAGCAAAAGAATGAAGCGCAAATAGATGAAGATGATGGCAAATGACTTCAATTAAGCAAGAATTAAAGAGTGTATCTTCTTAAAACAAATAAAAGAATAAATAAAATATCCTATGAAAAAAATAAACTAGTCCGCAAAACAAGAACAACAAATCAAAAAAATCCTAAAAACTTCAGACAGCAAAGAAGTTGTTTTTATAAATGTGAAACAACTTTTGAATTGGAAATCTTACCTATTTGCTTTTTAAAATTTTTCTCGGCTTACCGCTCTCTGCTGGACCTTCTGCAGGCTCTGTGGCACATGCATCATGGCAATATTCAGGAAAAGACATCTACTCATATACAAGACAAAACTGTGACTTTAAATGAATCCACACTGAGACGTTAGTCTCCCGAAAATCAAAGTATAATATAAGTATATGGTATATCTATTTTGACTCGTTTGAGCTACCCTACTAAGTCCTGATCTGCTCAGTAGAGGACGAAAAAGGAACTTGGTCTTCATGCTGAGAAAAAGTGGAGACTGCAGGAAAACAAAAGGCGGCCTTGTGTACGAGATTCTGTTCAGCAGTGCAACAAAAGACACAGGCCAAATGTTTAGTTTAATTTAGAAAGTTTTTTTTAGAAAATCGATTGCCATTCTTGTTTTCTTGTCAGCCGCCTGTTTTGATTTTGAGGTGTTCCTTTTTTTGTTTTTGTTTTTTTGTAGTTTTTTTTTTACAGTAAAATTCTTCTGTTGTCCACTTCTGGTGGACTTACTGTAAAATCTAAAATAGAATTTTTTTTATGAAATTCTAAATTGTGAGTTGTTGCTATAGCTCCAGAGAGGCAGGGAATCACACACACACGCACGCACGCGCGCGCGCGCACACACACACACACACACACACACACACACACACACACAAAAACACACA
>CAAKHG010005685.1:17816-33918 GCA_901007715.1 Dactylopterus volitans
CTTCGAAAGATGGAGGCATCGACGGGACGTGCATTATCACGAGTTCATGAAAAAGCGAAGAAATGAAAAAAGACCTAGATATCAAGTATTCCCTGCTCTCTCTCCAGACATGTCAATATAAGGGTAAGTGACTATTCAATATTCCCTACCGACCTCCAAAATGATGAGAGATGGGTGATGTAAGAGTTACAACTGCTGCAGTGTATTAGAGAGAGACTTGGCGCAGGGAGGAGGGAAGGGAGGAGCGAAAGAGGAAAAGGAAGAACGGCACACTGACAGATTCAGAGACAAAAAGTATTTGAAGGAAACCTGAGAGGAATGTTGCCATGACTGTTGCACTTCATTTTGCCTCCAAAGCACGACCATTGATTGCCTGAAAAATTATTTACGCAGTTTTTATTGGTCCCTTTTTACTTTCTTTTTTTTTTTTTTTGGATGGGCTATTCAGTTAGATGAAATAATAAAAAAAAAATCTTAATGTTAAACATCTCTGGGTTATTTTCAGCTCTCACTGGCTCTATGATGTATTCATGCTTATCAGACATGCTCTTCCCACACTGGGCGTATTGAGTATCAGATCACAATCCACAGTCAATGGCTTCACACTGTACAGCTGCATTTTCTCAGGGGGAAACTCCCACACACAGATGATCGTATTCAGTTACATGGCAGTGTGAGAATGTGTGATGCGCTAGATGGGCCTGGGTGCCTTATTAAGTGCTGCTCTCCTACGATAAAACTCGTTAACAGAAGTGATGTTGTTGTGTAGGAGGACATATGGCGCGTATTGTCAATGGTGAGCTTTGCAGAAGACAGTAGCAGGATGTTGTGAGATCTAATGGAGTCATTATAAAAACAGAGACAAGATTTTTTATTTAATTTTGTTCCCGGGTGTTACTCAGGAACTGGTTTACAGTTGGTGCTGTCTTAATAGCAATGCTTCTGTTTCAAGTGACAACTCTTATTTGAAGTGAGGATCATATAATATATACAACGCCACGTTTTGAGTTTGCCTCCTCAATTCAGCAATGACTCAGCTGTTGGTGAACTACTGAAACGACATCAACAACAGGAGGTGTTTTTCGGAGACTGCATTACAATGAAACTGAACTCAAAATGAAGTCTGCAGGGAAAAGGGATGCCAAAAAAGAATAAATCAAAATGCCACAATAAATACTGAATGTTCCCTGTATACTCAGAGACATAGTGGCTAACAGAGGTCAAAGCAATACCTCTTCAGGGACCCATAAAGAGATTTGTCAATTGCATGTGTCTCCGTGTCAAGTGGACGTTTGAACGGATCCGGTTTGCTCCTTGGCCTCGCATACTTGTCCTGTCAAAGCCACAACCATCAGGAGCACTTTCAATGATTTTGTGCTGAGCAGTTGTCACTATTCACTTGCAGTGTTCTAAAATCATTAAAGGGACATTGCCATCTTCAGAGAGTCATTGACCCCTCACTCATCTCTGCAGCCTTACTTTGCATGTTATCACAACCTTAATTAGGATTAGTGTGATGTATAGATTGATTACAGGATCATTCTGGCTTTTCAAGACGTTTTAAATATTCCCGTGGCCTGGGATTTATCAGCATTTATTCATATATATCAAATTTTTTAGAAGTATTTAAAAGTGTCATGCAGAAAGTTTTTCAAGGACTTATAAATGATACCATCTTAAAAAAGCATGGCATTAAGGGACCTGAAAGAGATTGTTTGTGGATTTAGTACTTTTCCCTTGATTCCATTTTTGCTCTTGGGTGCACACACACCAGACTTCACAGTACATTCTGGCCATGACAGACTCAGGAAGAGGAGATGTTTTTTGCCATGCTCTGGCAGTTCAGGGCGCCCACCTGAGCTGGAACAGACACTTTCCTGCCTGAACCCTGGAGTTCAGTTATTGTCTGAGCAGCTGCAAGCCCTGACTACCCAGACCAGCTAGGTCATGACTCGCCTCGATTCCATGACTCCTGGCACTCCTGAAACATGCCGTTCTTTTTTGACGCTTTGCTCGCTAACTTTTAAACTGCAACCTGTTACCTTTGACACTGAGCGTTTCAAAGTGGCATTTATGATTACTAATCTCACGGGGAGAGCACATGAATGGGCCACTGCTGAGTGGGAGAGACATTCCTCTATCTGTGACTCTGGCAAATTTTTCTGCTGCTTGGGGCCGTGTGTTTGGTCAACCTGTCTCCTGCCGTGAGGCCACCCATGCCCTTGGCAGTCTAAGGCAAGGCAGAAACTGTGTTTTTGATCATGACATCAGGTTCTGCATGCTAGCTGCTAAGGGCCAATGGAATGAGTCTCTCTGAGGACATTAAGGATAGGCTTGCCATGGTTGATCTTCCTTCAAGTTTTGCAGACCTTGTTGAACTAGCCATTAAGGTGGACAACCAGCTGAAGGAGTGTGAGCGGCACCGTGGGACAACAGATCGCGAAGTTCGCCAGTGCTGGAGGCAATATGGTGATATGACGCCCCATGTGGTCAGCACCCAGTCAACTTCTCAGCCATCCAGCCTGGGACCCGTTCCCTAAAGCCCACAGGAGGAACCCATGCAGTTTGACAGGACCTACTTGAGTCAAGAAGAACGACGGTGGTGCCAATGTGAGGGACTTTGCCTCTACTGTGGGGATGCTGGTCACTTCCTGGCCTGATGCCCAGTAGAAGGCGAGGCTCGCCAGTAACCGGAGGTCTATTGGTGAGTCACATCTCGGCTGCCTCTACACCTGTATGCTCCTTTGACCCCTGTTCAGCTCTTCACCTCCCCCAAGAATTCCCTGGCCCTGTCCGCCTTCATTGACTCCAGCACCAACGAAAGTTTCATGGACAGGAACCTGGCCATCTTGAACTACAGTTACAGACTGTGCCAGAACCATGCACGGCCTGCGCCCTCGAAGGTCTGAGCTGGATCACCTATCAGACTCCACCCCTGTCAGGTAAGCATAATGAGACTATTTCTTTTATTATTGACTCTCCTCAGTACCCTCTTTTTTTGGGTTATCCCTGGCTGCATAAACACAACCCTCATATGGAGTTGGCCACTGGTGGAGTAAGGCTTATCAGTCATCCTATCTGTTCTCTCTGTCCTTTCACCTGCTGAACACAACTATGATGTGGGGAACCAGGAGCTTCTGGCAGTAAGTTGGCATTGGAGTGGAGGAACAGGCTGGAGGGGGAGGAACAGCCGTTCCTAGTCTGGACCAACCACAAAAACGTGGAGTACATCCGTGGAGCACAGAGATTCCACTCCAGGCAGGCTAGGTGTGCCCTGCTCTTTTTTCAAGCTTCAGCTTTTCCCTGTCTTATTGCCCTGGGTCCCGCAACATCAAGTCAAATGCCCCTTTGAGGCAGGGTAAATCTGGTTCTTATAACCCAACATTTCTTGTGGCCCTTCCTTGGGGAGGATGCCTGTGATTTTGTCTCTGCCTGCCCTGTCTGCACCAGCAGCAACATCTCCTTACCCGTCGAGCCGGTCTCCTGAGGCCCTTACCTGTTCCACACCGTCTATGGTCGATTTTGTCACAGGTTTGCCTCCCTCATAGGGTAAGACAGTCATCCTCACAGTCATTGACCACTTTTCCAAAATGGCTCAGTTCATTGTCCTGCCTAAGTTGCCCTTCACCAGGGAGATAACGGAGGCAGTACTGTTTCACGTTTTTCAGCACCATGGCCTTCCTCAGGACATTGTGTCCAGTTTGTGTCATGTTTCTGGAAGGAGTTCTGCAAGCTGCTGGGCACATCAGTTAGCCTCTGCTGGCTTCCATCTTCAAACCAACAGCCAGACAGAGAGGTACAACCGGGAGTTGGAGATGGCCCTCTGGTGCTCCTTTTATCCACTTAATTTTCATTGTTGCCTGCATCTCTTCTATACTGTCCATGGCTGCATAATCTTTTCACAATGTCATGTCACACAGGTCATTTTCATGTCACATGGACAGGACAGCAAAATATAACGTGTGCTTTAGCACAAACATTGCACAATACGATGGAAACCTTTGGAAGTAATGCAGCCAAGGTCAAGGTAAACCTTCATATTCCCGATGGGCAATGTGTGTCACAACAAGCAGAAGCCAAAACACACGCAAGGAAACACACAATACAATACAATAAACAGAACAAGACACTCCAAGATGGTATTCATAAAAAGAACACAACAAAACAAAAAAAATGTAGCAGGGATCAAATAATTTCTGAGTCTCTTGGTGTTACACTTTGGGAAGTTACTGTACATCTCCCTGTAAACAGGGAGTAATTCCGGTCATGAGAAATAGACTGGACTTTCTTTATCGCTCTGGCTTTGGATAGGCGTGAGTGTTCAATGAGGTTTGTTTGTGCTATTTTTTTTACACATCTCTACTATGTGTCCCAGTCTGCTCCTATACTGCAGTGTGAGTGACCCAAACCAGCAAACAAAAGGATTAAAACATACTCAATAAAAAAAGAATAAAACCATTTTTTTGTTTTGTTTCGATGAAAGAGTTGTCAACATTAAGACTTTGTAACTTATAGTAGACGGTAGTGTTCCCCCTGGGGTAGACGGTAGTGTTCCCCCTGCTGGTCCAAGACAGAGCCACCTGCCGTTGAGCAACCCGAAGCAGCGCTCCACTGTGACCCGCGTAAGTGTGTGTGTGTGTGCGCACCGCTGAACCTGCGCTCCTGCTCGGTAGCAAGGTTTGCCAGCCGATCGTATTTTTTTATTTTACAAAAAAATGGTAAAATGTGGGCTTTTTGAAAATTCATTAAATCATTAAATTAAATTTTTTATTTTGTTTTATTCCTTGGCTGGAAGCTGAGGTTTGTTGTTATTATTTTCAGACTCTGACAGATTTTGCTGTGCTGCACCACAAATCCACACTCAGATTTTGCGTACACAACCTCAGACCTGACGTGAGATCTGATCGTAGCTTACGCTCACGTCCAAATTGATAAATACCGAAGCTTGCGTGGAAATGGCCGCACGCCCGTTTTTCTGCCGTACGTTCATTTGATAAATGAGGGCCTTTGTGAGTCCTTAGGTATAAATCCGCTGCCTTTCATCGAACTGCAGTACATACACAGCAATATTTTACACACTACAATGTTAGCACATCCTGTAACTGTAATCATTGAATCATATTGATTATGCTTGTTTCTGTTGCATACTACTCTTTTCCAAGAAGTACTTCACATATCATTTCCACTTATTACAGTTTACATATATGTGTTTTTATTTTTGATTTGTGTAGATATTGTTCATACTATTCATATTGGGTCAGCTTCTGTTTTGTTAAACTTGTTATGTTCTTTGTTATGTCTAGGTACTTCCTTCCTGTGTCTTTATATTTATACTGACATGGAGCAACTGTGACCATACAATTTCCTCCATGATTAATAAAGTATTTCTGATTCTGATTCTGATTTGCACACTGAGTAATTTTCTTGTGCGAAAGTACCCCAGTTGACTATTTAGAGCGGCCATTCACGTACGTGTGTATATATGTGTGTCTCTACTGCAAACATCCTGCCAGCTTCTGTTCAGGATCAACAGGTTTGCCGTAATTAGTTGTCCTTTTAATTTGTGGTTGGAGCATAACTAGCAGTGAATCACACTAGACCACTGAAAGCAGTCAGGATAATCCCACAGCTCCTTTTTCAGCAGGCAGAAATCTCCTTGCTCTTGTCTTATTTTCAAGATTGAATGGATGCAGGTTTTTTTTTATTTTTCAGGAAGTAAGAGAACCCCAAAATAATCTTCACTGTTTGATAATTGAACAATATTGTGAATTCTCACAATTAATGGAAAAATAAACAGATAAGACTCAATGTGCAAAGTTTCTGTGTGCAATTTTTAATCCGATCATAGGATTAAAAAACACAAGCATCGTGATGCACGTTTGTGATTTATTGAAACTTTAGCAACTTGCTTATGATCACATGTAAACATCAGAGTTCTAGAAAATCCCCATTAGACATTAGCTTTTATCCATCACACTGTACAGCTTAATACTGCTGGCGAGCAACCTGTTTTGAAATGTCCATCACCATCAAAACCTTCAATTGTTTAATCGTAAAGTGTGTGTAGTATTTGTTAAGCATTCAATGCTGTTTTGTAATTCTTGATCTCTGGCCACAGCTGTTGCCCATGTGGGGGCATTATGTTTTCAAGTTGTCCATTTTTCCATTCCAGTGAGACTGATAAGTCAGAAACATATGGACAGAAATTCTCAGACTCTTCAGCTGATTATGATAAAAATTGAACACCATTGTCTAAAATGATGAAATTACATTTTGTATCTTTGTTGCAGAGGGTCAAAGTTCAGTTTCTCTGTTACCTTTATCATCGTCTGAATGAAACATTTTATGAATGCCTTGAGGAAATGTATTTAAATGTCAAATGTCATCTCAGGCTGAAGGATGAACAGATCAAATTTTGGTTGTAAAGGGTCAGAGGTTAATGAGGTCGAGCTGTAATATCTGTACCATGAAATGTCTTAGTAATGCCTGTGCGATAATAAGGTCATAGATCAAGGTTACTGGGTTGCATTTTTTTTTTACATGACTTATGCTCTGTGACAATTTCATGTCTAATTGCATGAAGTGATGAAGCATTGACATTTTCCCACTTAACTCATTTAATATTATTCCTTTAAAGTGTAAACTTTTGTACGAACAAAAATTGATGAAATTGATACAACACGGAGGTGGGAATTCCTATCTCATTTTTTTTTTTTTTTTTTATCCATCCATAATACATCTTGGTTTCAAGGTTCTCCAAGGGACCTTTATGAGATTCAGAATCAGAGTGCTTTATTGATCCCCAAGGGGGAATTACATTACCAAAAATGTTTATTCTATATTTTTATGTACCATCTATGTGGCCATGAATGGTTATCAGATATATTTCCCTATTACTGTTATCGGTCCCATACTAACAAATTCAGTATCAGTCAGTGACGTGAACATTGAATCAAATGCAACACTGCATTCCTGCCATACACACTGTGTTTCATCAGCCTAAAAGAGGTGTATAGTTGTAAATTAAGTAATGCTGAAAGATTTCAGAATATGATGCATTTCTGACTCAAAGATTTTGTAACAGTTTCCTTTACGCTTTCCTGTTCCTTTTGGGATAAATATTGGACAGAAAAAAAGTTTGCATTGCATTTTGACTCCAATGCATTTCTCGTCACAACTACAGTGAAATACAACCCGCTCAATTTTTTTTCATGAAGGAATTACGAATGTTTGCAATTATTGATATCAGATTTTACACTTAATCTATGAGGAAGTGCATACACATTATAGTTTATATGTACAGACTGTGCCACTATGTTTGCAGAACACATCAGATGTTGAAAATTACAAACAGGAAAATCATCTGGTTGCCAATCCAAAATAAATTGACATGACTCATCTTCAAAATCTGAACCACATTAATCCTACTAAAACCTTGAATCTACTTAATCTCGTTGCGAGACTGGCGGCACGGGAGACTCTCTTACCCAGAGGAAGAAAACAAAGAAGGCCATCAAGCTCTCCAACCCCAAATAAACATCTGTAGGCAGATAAACAGAACAGATTTCTATTAAAGGTCAAGTGCTTAAATCTAAAGCAGAGGCATGGCCAGGCTGTAATCCAGCATCTCAGGCTTTGCCAAAGCAACAACAGCCATATTCAAAACAAATATGTCAGAGAAGGACACAAAGCTGTCCCCACATGGGGCTCTTTTCATCACTGCGACATGCGGGAGAAATTGTTTACATGCCAGCGATCAGGGATGTGAACAAAGAAGACAGGTACAGTAAAAAAGCATGGATACAGATAGCCAGGGAGGCAGAGAGAGACGGGGGGAATTTTACACTATGTATGTGTAAAATCCTGGATGTGTTAAACCCTAGGGTGTGCTGGCAAAATGGCTGCAAATGTTCCTCTCATTAAATGAGGTCATTTACTACACCAGCAGGACTGAACACGACCTGAGATGAGACATATGCTATCTACAGCAAGTTGCTATAATGTGTCTTTATGCTACGCACATTTGACATGTGATTATGTTCCTCTGGAAATTCAGGGATTTTTCTTTATTCTTGCCATATTAGGATCAGATATAGCACAGCAAATGCACTGTACTAAACTTTCACATCAAAAGTAATGTTTTGAATCTGTTTACGACTCATTATTTTATCAGTGGTAGTGCTTCTGCGGCTCAGTAAAAATGTATTTACTGAGCATATTTTTTTCATCATGTTCCTCTAACTGTCCATAAGGACAGATGCCCACAGCCACTGAGTGTGTCCTGGTTCACTGAGTCTTTCACTTCATCATAATCTTTGTCTCATCAAATCACATCATAGTTATTTCCCTTGCGATGTAGCAATTTGTCATTGTCGTCTCAGTTGAGTGCATTGTAAATGCCCTAAATCTACCTTATGTTTACTTTCTTATTGTAACATGATCAATTTAAAGCAGGAAAAGTGTTTTCATGGAATGCTGCCCTGGATGACATGTTGAGCTTGATTATCATAAACATTCTAATTACAAACAATAATTAATTGCTTCTTATGTATGCATAAAGTTAAAGTGCTTTAAACAATTTGCTGTGTGTTATCTGTGCATACTGCTGCCTTTGAACCTGAGTAAGCAGAGAGAGATGAAGAGAACTACCTTAAACCGTCAGCTTGCAGGAGTTGTTAAGCGTCTTATGCATAAATAAGTGTGTTGTTTATGCATTTACTTTGATCTCTTGCTGTGTCACAGACATGTTGGCTCACACATATACAGTATACTGTTGTACACAAAAATGACAAACTGCAAAATACTCATTGAACCCTAACACTTTGAATTATAAAAACAAAGCCATTCCAGAACCGTATAGTCTTATGGGAGCTTAAATAGAAAACACTGTTTAAGAGGTTCTAAGAAATTGTACGACTATGAAGCCTTATATGATACAAAACTTAATAAAAGGGAAAATAAAATCATATGGTCTTAAGATTTTGTGGACAATTATGCCAGCAATCACGCAGTGCTTCACTCTATCACTCTGTCAGCTTAACTCTGTTTTGTGCAGCTCTAATTTTCTAAATGGCCTATTTTTACACCACAGGACATGAAAATTGTTGTCTTAAATGCTAGGTCTTATTTCAAGATCTTGTCAATGATGGGGATGAATAAACAATACTGCTGGATGGAAACAGTTTCTTGTAATTGTAACTGTACTGAAATTGCCAGACTGTTGTAAAATGCAGGTATATATACGATATACATCTTTTAATTGAAATGCTTTTGGTCCCGTGTTTCATAGTCAGCTCCATATGTTCTCTGATTGTGCTCAATCACTGCTAGTTGCTGAGACACTGGTGTCCTATTGCACCCCATAAGAGGTAGCACTGACTTTATAACCTAGAATTCTTCAGGGTGCCAGTGCAGCCTTTGCAGTTCAGATGTCTGTTCACTTCCAGGAGTCAAAAAATATAGCAGCAGCCTCAGGAGGGAAGCTCGGGCGGCCCTTACCCCAGCCACTTCCGCCAGCTCCTCCGGGGGGACCCCCATTGCCCTCTCCAACCCGGAGAGGGCAATCTACCCCTTTCTGACTGAGGACCATGGCCTCAGACCTGGAGGTGCTGATTTGCATCCCAGCTGCTTCACACTAGGCCACGAACCACCCCAGCAAAAGCTGGAGGTCTTGGTTCGATGAGGCTCGAAGGACCACATCATCCACAAAAAGCACCGATGAGATCCTCTGCGCACAGAACTCAACACCCTCCACCCCCCCGGCTGCGCCTAGAAATTCTGTCCGTAAAGGTTATGAACAGAACCGGTGACAAAGGGTAGCCCTGACGGTGTCCAGACTTCACTCGTAATGAGTCCGGCTTACAACCGGCTACACGAACCAAGCTTGTGCTCCTTTGGCAGAGGGCCTGAACGGCCCTTAGCAAGGGACCGCTCACCCCATACTCTCAGAGCACCCCCCACAGGATGCCCTTAGGTATACAGTCGTAAGCCTTCTCCAAGTCCACAAAACACATGTGGACTGGTTGGGCAAACTCCCACTTCCCCTCAAGCACCCCTGCAAGGGTAAAGAGCTGGTTTGTGGTTCCACGGCCTGGCAGAAAAAACTGCATTGTTCCTCCTCGATCCGAGGTTCAACTATCGATCGGACCCTCTTTTCCAGCACCCTGGCATAAACTTTCCCGGGGAGACCGAGTAGTGTGATCCCCCTGTAGTTGGAATACACCCTCTGGTCTCCTTTCTGAAAGACAGGGACCACCACCCTGGTCTGCCACTCCAAGGGCACTGACCCTGACAACCACGCAATGTTGCAGAGGCGTGACAGCCAGGACAGCCTTACAATATCCAGAGCTTGGGTGGATCTCATCCAAATCCGGAGCTCTGCCGCCACAAAGTTGTTTCACAAAGTTGTAGGTCCTCTGGCTATGTTTCCCTTTGGGAATGCGTGTCAGTAGGATTGAGGACCTCCTCGAAGTATTCCTTCGTATGCCAGGGGATTGCCCCAGGTGATGCCAGGAACTCCCTGCCCCCACCGAGAACGGTGTGGACAAGTTGCCATCTGCCACCCCTGAGCCGCCGGACAGTTTTCCAGAATCTCTTGGGAGCCGACCGAAAGTCTTCCTCCATGGCCTCACCAAACTCCTCCCACACCCGAGTTTTTGCTCCTGCAACCGTTGTGGCTGCGGACCACTTAGCCAACCAGTACTGATCAACTGCTTCCGGAGACCCACAGACCAACCATGACCTGTAGGCGTCCTTCTTCAGCTTGACGGCTCTCCTCTCTGCAACTCTCAGTTCTGCACCTCTCTTTACCTGAGTGTCCAGAACATACGGCCGCAGATCAGATGACACGACCACAAAGTCGATCATTGACTCGCGACCGAGGCCGTCATGGTGCTAAGAGCACCGATGAGCAACCTTATGTTCGAACATGGTTTTAGTTATGGACAAACTGGCTAGCACAGAAGTCCAACAACTGAACACCCCTCTGGTTCAGATCGGGCAGGCCGTACCTCCCAATCACGCCTTTCCAGGTCTCACTGTCATCGCCCATGTGAGCGTTGAAGTCTCCCAGAAGAACAATGGAGTCCCCAGTCGGAGCGCTGTCCAGGGTGGGTACTCTGAACTGCCGTTCGGTACGTGAGTCAGGACCCGTTCCCCAATCCAAAGGCGCAGGGAAGCTACCCTCTCGTCCAACCAAGAGAACCCCAACGTACAGGCGGAGAGTCTCGAGGCAAGCAAAAAGCCAACCCCGGCCCTCCGCCTCTCACCCAGAAGAGTGTCCAACCCCTCTCAGGGACTTGGGTTCCAGAGCCAACGCAATGTGTGGAGGTGAGGCTGACTATATCTAGTCGATAGCGCTCAACCTTCCCCACAAGCTCCAGCTCCTTCCCCGCCAGCGAGGTGACGTTCCATGTTCCGAGAGCCAGTTTCCATAACCGGGGATCGGACCGCCAAGGCCCCCCCCTTGGTCCACGGCCCAATCCACATTGCACCGTACCCTTCATGCTCCCCCTGTGGTCCATGGGTCCACTGGGGGGACTGTATTTTCTTTGAATTTGAAATACAGGTACAAAGATTTTGAATGATGGCTGTTTTCAACCTTGTGGTGACACACTTTATCCCATATCTCTGAATTAGGGTTGTCAAAATTTTAGAAACACTTCTTAGTATAAATTAAATGCCACAACAAACTAAAGCCTCTGAAATAGAGACGTAAGGATTAATAATTAAGGAATTGCATTTAATTATTTAACCAATTAAAATTTCATCAACTAACAATGCACATTATCATGTACCATTTCTCCAGAGATTGCATACACTGTGTAAACGTTTATACCACAAGAGGGTGTGCTTTACTTTTGCAGCTCAGCAAGACTATAAGCTGACACCATAATATCAGTCAGCACTCGTAAATATTGCACTGTTGTGTGAAAATACATTTCTAATACATCATTGGTGTTGTATCACTCGAAAAGTCCACACCCAACGGTTGCAGTACAAATTGGAATTGGGACCCCAGCCTTGCAACAACCTACCATGTCAGTCTTAGCTGTAGTGATGTGTGTGCAAAATCAATAACTCAAGCGGATTTACTTTATGGTGGAAAAGCAGTGATGCTGATAAACGTGAAGGACACTACGGGGTTTTGTGAGCTTCTGAACGACACTGAACCAGGCTATTGCATCCCCTTAAGAAATAGTTATTAGCTGCAAAGATCAGCAATTTTTGTTCCTGTTACAAGTCACTACATCGTTGTACATTATTTTATTATTCTGCTCCTTTAGATTGTGTTGCTCTTGATTAATCAACTAAATGTATGGGAGATCAATTGCATTTAATACACTTAAAGCTTAGACATTATTTCCAGAAATAACCAACTGACTTTGTGATGAAACAAGGTGTTTGAAAACCCCTGCAAATTCAGCCATTTTGAAATGAAGCTTTGGAAAAACTATTCTTTACGCATATCCTTACAGACAAGCACAATATCCTGCTTTCCCTAGTCTCCTTCATATCATTGTCCTCAGTTCAATCACAAACTCTCACGTTGTCCTCTAGCCAATCATGTGGAAGCCAGCAAAACCTAAAATTTTTTTCTCTCTCTGCTGTCATTCAGTTGTCATCTCAGGATCGAAACACTATCACGATTCTGCAGGGCTAAACAATAACAGCCATGACAGCAGCATCCATAAATGACCAACATGATTACAAGTATACCTTCTGTACTGTCTTACCAACTGCTTTTCCTCGCTTTTGCAAGGACAGCCATCTCTCTTGATGGTCTTTCTGGATTCTTCAAAACTAAGTGCTCTATCTGGCCTCTCCACACCCACTGTAAACTTCTTTCTGTCACGCTCTGTCTCTGTTCTGCCACTCCCACCTCATCTGCCTGTATTCGCTGCACCTGTCATCGCTAATTGCTGCACACTCTATTTAAGCTGGCCCCACGCTAGAGCGGGTGCCAGATTGATCTCTGCAATATGCGAGTCTTTCCAGCGTGCACCTGCCTGCCTGCCTGGTTTCGACCCTGCCCGTCCCCGACCTACCTGCTCTGCTCGCTTCCCGGATCTACGACCCGTTCTTCTCCCCCGACCACGAGTTTCGCCTGCGCGTCCCTGGACTGCCTCCTCGCTGCCGACCTCCTCGTCTGCCCCTGGTTCCTCCACTGCCTGTTCCCCGTCGGCGCCTCTGCCTCCTCGGCTCCGCTAGCCGGTTGCGGTCCCCGCTTCCGGACCTCTGCTCAGACCGTAAGACTGACTCTGCCTCCTGTCTGCCTGCTCTTCGCGAACTTCTCGTGTGGACGAGTTTCCGCCCCGTCCACTTGCTCGGCGGCCCGGTCTGGTGCCAAGCTCTGGAGCCCCAGAGACTGCATCGAGTTGACGCATCCGCTGATTACCACGAGCCCCGAGCTCCCTCTACTGTCCGGACGTCGGTACTAAAACCTACTAATTAAGCTTCACAAACTCTCCCAGGTTGTCTGTGTTCTGCATTTGTGTCCTCCCACCCCCCGTTACACTTTCAAGTCGATCTCTCTCTGGCTTTTGCAAGCTTCTCTCAAGCTGCTCTATCTGGCTGTGCCAAACCTAGCCTTTTCTCAGGCTGCTCTCTGGTTCTTTTAGCCAAGCCTTCTCTCAAGCTGCTCTCAAGCCCAGCCTGCACTCTGGCTTCAGAGGCCCAGCCTTCCCATGTATTGAGCTCTGGTTTTGCAGGCCCTGCCTTCTCACAAATTCTGTACTCTGGTATTACAGGCCTGCTCTTGCTTTGCAACCTCAGCCTTCTGGCTCTGCAAGCTCAGCTTTCCAATCAGCATCCACTCCTGCACTCGCATGTGCAGTTCCTCTGTATCTATGGCTTTCTGCATCATTTGGTATTAGCCCTGCATGGGTTTAGCACCGTATCACCATTGTATGTTAGTATACCTTCTATTTTGGGTAAGGGGCTCCTTCACTCTGGAATCACCTACTATATTCATCTGTTTACCATGTTGACTTTCTTCCTGCCAGGATCTAAGTGCCAAAGTTATATCTTTATGTTCACCATTAAAATTCATTTCACTCCAAATTCAGTTTTTTTTGTCTCTCTAATGGCTCTCCTGATTGAAATTGTGCTTAGCAAAAGTTGTTAGGAAGACTCTCTTCTTGCATGCCCTTTAAATCACAGGTGCTTTCTCGCTTTCCCTTATCTCCTGACATGTTCTTCTCCTCTCAGTCCAATCACAATCGGTCACTTTGTCTTTAAATTTTTCTCTCTCTGCTGTCATTCAGCTGTCATTTCAGGATTGAAAAATTATTGCAATCACCACCACAACCACATTCCACCAGCACAACCACAGATGCCTGGCCTACTTCAATTGGCCGTCCAATCACAAGTCGTTAAAGGTCTATCACATACAACTTTATTCCTCATCACCACCACCAGTGTCTAGGCTCCGTGGGGTAAGTCTCCCTCATTCTGGAATCACGTACATCGATCATGTTGACGGTCTACCTGCCAGGGTCTAATCACCAAAGTTAAATCCTTCTGTTTACCATTTATGACATTTTTCTTCTAAAATCCCCATTTGTTTTGTCTCTCTAAAGTCTCTTTTGATGGAACTGCAGTTATTTCAACAATGGGTGAATTAACTAATGGATCACCAGGCCCAGCATGCCAAGGGCTCAGGGAGCCCCGAAGTTAAACAATGATGAGATGGTTAAGGCCTATTTAGGTATGGGCATAAAAGCAATTGTTTACGTAAACATTTTTTTAATGGTTAGATTGAAGCAGATCAGAGATTAAGATTAGGGTGGTCATTCATCAAATATGGCGTGTCTTTGATGCTAATGTCATGAAGATTACTTGGTGCTTCATACCATGATGTGCCTTAGATGATAATGTAATGAAATATATGCTGAAGCATGTATGGCAAACCTAACTTTCTCCTGATCACGATTAAATATGACTACTGTGTAATGTTATTGCTTTGTTTTCTCCGTGTTGTAATGCTGACTTTCATAACTGCTACATTTGAACTAAAAATTCTGTTCTGATTCTTTCCAGAATAATTTCTCCATGACTCACAATCCAAGCCATTATCCAGAGAATCCATGGATGTCAGACCCTTTGTATGTGAGTGGGACAAGTCCCACTCACTTTTTAAGACCAGAAACACTGGACCTACACGCTTTCACTATCTCCATTCACTGTTCGCTCAGTGGTACTTTCAGAGCACTGTCAGTCAAATCCATTCTGTTTGAGGCATGCCACAATAATTTTTTCGCTACTCTTCCCACACCCCTGCTTTCTCACAACCCTCACATCCATTCAATCTGGCTTGCTCATTCAAAAAGGAAGGTAAATGAACCTACTCACTGTTTAAACCACACGCTCGACCTTGTCCTCTCTTATGGCATTACAACTGAACACTTGTTATTTCCACAGAATCCTCTTTTATCTGACCACTGTTTAATAACCTTTGAATTCTTATTATTGGATGACACACCAATGTCCTGACTAGGTGTCCATCTGATAGTGCTGTAACTAAATTTAAGGATGCGATTCCATCAGCATTTAATTCAGTGCTTCATCTTAATTCAGAAGAGGACTCATATTGTAACTTTAGTCCCTCTCAGATTGATCATCGTGTTGATAGTGCTGCAGGCTCTTTGAGACTGACACTTGACTCCATTGTACCGCTAAAAAAGAAGATAACAGAACAAAATAGGTGGGCCCCATGGTACAATTCTCAAACCTGCAAATTAAGGCAAATTTCCAGGAAACATGAAAGATTATGGCGTTTCACCAAGCTGGAAGAAGCTCGCTTAGTCTAGCTAAATAGCCTTAAAATACATAAGAAGGCCCTCTGGAACGCCAGAGCCGCCTATTACTCAACATTAATAGAGGAAAATAAAAACAACCCCAAGGTCCTTTTCAGCTTTTCGGCCAAGCTGACAAAGAGTCATAGCTCTATCGATCCATGTATTCCTATCGATCTCAGAAGTAATGACTTCATAAACTTCTTTTAATGATAAAATTTAGCAGCAGCTGTCCTCAACTGTCACCAATTTGCCCTCAAATACAGGAGCCTTAGAAACCAATATAAAACCAAATACATACCTAAGTT
>CAAKHG010005696.1:3125-19701 GCA_901007715.1 Dactylopterus volitans
TCTTCTTCGATCCACACAAGGAAATAACGCGATTCAACTATTAATCATACACTTATATTTATGTGTCAGTTTGGTCTGATGTACACAATCAGCTGTGAATCATAAAAAAAGCAAAACAAACAACAACAACAACAACAAGGCAGCCCACTGTGTGTTTTGTGGAGGGATAAATAGGGGGGAGAAGAGAAAGATGAAGAGAGAGATGGCTGCCCAGTCTGCTGGCACTCAGACCCAGCTGGGTTATTGGGAGGCAGTGGCTGCCTAATGAGCCTCTCTTACCCTAGAGAGCTCACCCCACTCCTCCCCCTAGAGTCTCTCGTATAAGGATGAAGGACTGCACACACTCCATCACTATCACATGTGTTGCTTTTCCAACACGCAGTCGGGGAGCTGATGAAAACGCAATCTTTGTAACATGGTTTCTTGTTAGCAATGGGCTCATATTGTAGTGAACCTGTAGACTATATCCGGAGGAAGCGTCTCTTCTTACTCTTACTGTTTGAAAATGAAGACCGAGAATTCCCAGTTCCAGGTGCTTCTGACTGTGATGTATTTTGGAGTCTGTGCCGTGGCGCTGAGGAGATGGACCTACTAAATTAAGCCCCCAGCCTCACCCCCCATCCCACTTCACCCCCAGTCAAGAGCAACTTTTCCTAAATACCTGTCACTCGAAGATAATAGTACTACATAACATGTTGTGCTGCGAATGCACAATAAAATACAACTTAAATTGATCAATCATATAGAAATTCACCCCCTGTAATTGAGTGCAATGAATGAAGAAATGAACTATAGAGCTACAAGCTTTTTTTGTGCCAGGCTGTAAACGTGTTGATTTCTTTTGTAAAGTTGGGCATTTTAATGGGGTTCCATGGGGAACCGGCTTTTGGAGCCAGTCTCATGTAATCATGTGAAGTGCAGTTTTTGGAACTGGTTGAATTGAGTCAAGGAAAACTCGACATAAAGCACAACTATCATCAAAATCCCTCTTTGTTCGACATGCGGGCATTTTAAATCAGTCCAGTCGGACCATGTTCATGAGACACACTCAGGCATTCGATTCCACGACAAAAGCGACATCGTGTTTTTGCTAATGGCCACCAAATGTGGCAAAGGCAGGGGCGAATTTGTGTTTAACAACACCGTGAACACCTCGGCAGTTTTAAAATTCATGGTTTGTCCATGCAGTGTGTCTAGCTTTCTTAGGCTTGTAAAAACCCAACTTAATGGGGCCTTTGCTTTGTAAGGGCAAAGCCATAGTTCAACCTCTGCAAAAGGAATACCCCCAAGACAGTTGTAAATTCCAATAAAAGGTTCATGCCAAAGTGAGCATGAGTGAGTTGTTCTGTTAAGGAGGATTGTGGGCAGAACTCCAGTGGGCCCTCTTTCCATTACCACAGCTCCCCAGTGCCTAATGGTCAAGCCCTGTCTCCACTGCGTAAATGTACAATACGAAAAGAAGAGGCTCACCACAAACAGGAATACAGAGGCCAGCATGGGCAGGGAGATAATGAGCCTCTATCAGCCTCCCTGCATCCTTTCCTCGACCGTAGCCAACGCTCATTAGGGCCCGGTTGATAGGCAGGAGAGTTGAATGCGCTCAGTCAAGTGGTTCTCCACTCTTCCGCAAAGAAACCTGCCTTAATATTTAAAACAAGAGAGAAAGAATCAGCAGTGAAAATATTTGAACAATCTACTCAAACACCTTGTGGATTGTACTGGAGGCAGGCGGCCAGAGAGCAGTTGTTGAGAATGGGCAATGAAGAGATGGCAACGACTTGCAGGCAGTTCAGTGGGTTTTTTGTCATGGGCTGCCAAAATGGCTTTGATTTACTGAGGGACCTATTGATAATTAATTGTATCATCTGTTTCCTCCTTCACTCAAGCCAAGAAAAGCAAAACCCAACTCTTCATCAGAGGCCCGGGCACAATTCGTACCATCAGAGAGGGCGATTGGACCGAAGCTGGCTGTGCAAGCTGTCAGCAGATGGCAGCTAAAACTAAACACCTTTCACTGTCAGCCCCAAAGAGAACGCAAACTCATGAGCCCAGAACTTTGCCAGCAAGCAGGAAAACAATTAATAAACTACTTGCGAATACACAGCTCTGGATACTCCTTACTTAATTAGATAAATTGGCAGGTGGGTACCTCCTAATTACTAATACCATTGTAAAGCTGTTGCGGTTGAAACTCCAAACATTCCTTCGCTCAGCCAGTTGGACATGGCAATATAGGTTCTGGTTCTACAGTATCGACAGTTGTGACTGCTCTTGGCATTAATGGGTCCAGCCTGCCTGCTGTTTCACACAAACGTAGATCCTCCTCGTTTCTACGGAGCGGGCGCTATCTACAGCAAGCCACAGCACATGGCTGTATATGAAACATACTTTTAGCTCAATAATTCATAATCTTGGAAGGATGCTGAATAATTGAAGTGAACTTGGAGGCCTTTCAGCACAGCGGAGCTTTGCATGTAGCTGATGGATCCGTGGGATTCAATACACATTACAAGGGGAGAGGGGAAATATAGTGCTAAGCTGTGTTTCTGTTTTCACTGCACATTCATTGATCAATTATTCAGCCGGGCCCTCTGACTGTGACCTACAGTTGTGAGAGGAGGCCTGGGTCCTCTCAGCCTAAGACGGGTCTGTGACAGCGCTTGCTTCCCTTATTGTACTCCGTCTCATGCCCCAGCCAGCGCGCTTTAATGCTGCGTAACCCACCGAACACTCAAACTCTGAAAAGCTCTTATGCTGTTCAACTGCTAGTTCAAATATTACATTGAAAGGAAACTGCTGGTTTCCAAACAGCTTTCTGTCATTAATGTGTGAGCAGTAGGCAAATGGACAATGCTTCATGTTGTCTGCACCCAAGCCCTGCACTCATTTGGCAGTGGAAAGTCTACCAGATGGCGCACTTTTGCAGTTAAACTAGAAATTTTACAGTTCTTCTGTGTTTTTCGATATAACAGTTGAAGTTACTGCACACAAAGTTAGTTTATTTGTATGGTTTTCTTAAATCCACCACCCAATGAAACCCAATATGTACAAAAAAATGTGCACTCTCGGCTTAAAGCTTTTTATTATTAGATCTGTTGCAGAAATTTGCATTATGATTCAAAAATAGCCCCGTCTGCGACACATATGACCCACTACATCTGTGTAGTTGATAGTGCTATCCCCAAACGGGGCTGATGAATGAATGATGCTGTATTATCAGGAGGGTAACTGCTAAGAGCACAATCATTATCTAATCTTTGGTATTTCTCGTTTTGAAAAAAAAATAAATAAATAATACATTGACAAGAGCACATGCCAAGTTGCTCTGCTGCCGCAATCCTTTACAAATTGCTTATTTTTTTTTTTTTTTAACTTTGTTAACTGTCAAGTGCTACATATTGTAAAGTGAGGAGAATCATTTTCATCAGATCCCATTTAGGATTATGACATTTTCATAGATGGTGCCTCATGATAATGTGTAAGAAATGCAAAATATCAGAGCAAATGAAACCAGCTATAAAAAAGTAAGTGACAGACGGACATCTTGGAGTTGATGTGTAAACCTGATGGACACAACATACGGTTGTATTTTACCACAGATATACAGCAGTACAAAGTACAGCATTTACATGTAAAATGCAAAATCTGAATGCAACTTCCTCAAAGAAAAAACAGAGTATGTTGTTTAACCCAGCTTCGTTTCGGGGAACCAGTCGTGCACGTTTCTGTCCACCAGAGGCCCAAAGCCCAGGCGTAACGTTACAAGCTTGTGCACCTTCCTCTGCAGATTCAGCAACTTCATCCAAAAGAAACTGCGGAATTCAGTGCAGCGCAGCAGCTCCAACTTCTGTTTTCATCTGTGCCCATTTACCACAGCAGAACCACCAGTCGTCCGCAGTACGGGGCAGCTCTGCCCCACCGTCCTCACTGGCTACTTGTGCTCGACTCTGAACTGAGGCAGCTTCTTCCCACCTCGATATGCAGTAATTCCAGCATTCCCCTCAATAAGGAGCCACCATGAGTATCTCTGACTGGCTGTTTGTAGTTTGCAAAGTTTAATAGGGGTTGGATTGGAAGTCCACAAGCGCATTGCATTCTGGGGGTTGTTGGTTTTCCACCTTTTGAGCCAAAATGAATACCACAGTGCTTTTTCTCTCTTTTCTCTGGTAAAAAATATTTGCCCCTTTGGATTGCACAGACAGTTTCATGAAAAGACTATTTTTCCAGTGGTGAAATTCTTTAACTGTCATTCATCTGGTTACACGAGTCGGGGTGGCAAGGCTGCTTATGAAATGAGCGGCATGGTCACTTCAGGCAACTCTGTTCTTTTCCATGCTCTCCTCTAATCTGGGGAGAGAGGTGAAAAAGAGAAGAGTTACCCTTTAGAGAGCTGGGCGGTCCCCTGACTTAGTTATGTGACTTTATCTCATAGCCCCTCTCATGAGTGCTGGATCTTTTAATCAAAGGCAAAACCTGCCTCGCAGCCAACATGACTGCGAGTGTCTAATTAGCACAAAAGAAAAACACTGGCTGAGCAAAGTCCCTCAAAACAGCGACCTCCATCACGGCATCACAGATATACTTATATTCTCTAAGAGTGCCATTTTTCACTGTCAGATGATTTCATCCACTGTGGCTAATTTAGCATGCTGAGTGAGCGTCAGAGCATTCTATGAATCTAATTTTGTGTAAATAGCTATTTTGCACATTGTAAAAGTTGAGAATCGGTGCCGCGCATTCTCTCATCACCGGTCTATCTGAAAAGTACATCAAAAGCTCCTGGACAAAACCAGTTTGTTATGCAGAATCAGCCTTCTGGGATTAAGTCTACATTGTTCACAGCTCAGATAAAGTAAGTGGACCTATTGAGGCCAAAAGACATCCAGACTGAATCAGAATAGCCTGATATACAACCGTTTAGAGGTCAAGCTGAGCTTTGTCTGGTATGATTTATGATCCACTTGCTCACCTACAGCTGTAGGGGAGAATACATGTCATATAACATTGCTTTGTTAGAAAAACACAGTTTGATACCATTTTGATAGATGGATTTGAAGTTACCCGGGCTTTCTGACACGAGCTGAGTGTGCTTTAGACAGAGGTGTTTAATCTTCATCCTGACTCGTAGGCTCCTCACGTCCCCTGAGCGCCTTGTTTTCCTGTATTGATTAAAATCTGCCCTATCCACCTTCCTGGTGTAAGAACTCCTTCAAAGAAGGCTCAGTGGGATTATTCACAGAGAAAAACTTACCCCAGTCTTTGTTCTGACGGTTGCTCTGCCTTGTTCAATGTGGCAAGTCTGTGGGCCAATATTGGTACAAAAAAAAAAAAAAAAAAACTTGTTTCGGAAGAGGCGGTTTGTCACGAGCCCCTTTGTGGCCGCTATATTTTCATACTGCATATCAGGTAATTTATCATGACGCTATCACAAAGCTTAATTGCAGGATCCAAACTGCAAAGAGAGGAAGCCAAAGGTGACCTTGCATGGACATCTTCCCTGTTATTTCAGTTTGACCCTTGAAGCTGCAGCCTGCACAGAGCAAATGAAGTGTGGATTGAAACAAGGGATTAGTTTGGAAATGAGCCCTGCCCTATCTTTAAACACAGGCTGGTTGAGGACTGGGTAGCTTACCTCTTATCTTTCTTCATTGTTGCCGGAGCTAAGGAAATAATTTGAGCACACACATTCACAGGTCCGTGTCTGTGGGTATGTTCTACAAAGGTATGATGGCAACAACCACTTAATTTGTGATTAGGGCTTTATTCAAAGGCGTGTTTATTCTCCCAGGAATTCATTAGATCCAGAAGCTGCTTCATTTTCCCCCCCTTCCCTGCGACTCATTCCCCCAGTGAGGTGATTTAATGCTAGTCTCTAGGTGATAAAAAACTGAGGAGCATGACCACAAATACACTGAATACATTAGCTCTTTTTCCCCCCCTTCCAAACACAGGAAGGTTATTCTATCATGCAAATTACCAAGCACACCAACACATTTCTCTTGTGTCTCATTCCACAGACATCAAATTATTTTAGGTTTAGTGCCAGGTGACTTACCTGTACTGTTTTAATGTTGCCATTGGAAAATATTATGTTGTTGTTGTGGCAGTTCAACTATTTGAAAAACATCCTGTGCCTTGGACTTTTCGGCGAAGATTAATTTAATGTACAAGAAAGAAAGTAAACACTTAAAAACAATGAAAAATCCTCATTCCAAAGTTGCACACAGCTGCCTCGCTGCAGTTAAAAATAAATGCGCACAAACAAAATGAAATTCCTCTTAAACTTGTTTATTGTAACTTTTGACATTTGCAGCTTCACAAATGTTGACATAAGATTGATTAAACAACAAATTGTATTTAAATATACTTGCACACAACTTTCTAATTCATGAATGGTGAATTTATTAGTGTCTAAAACAATTTGGTTTGATTTTAATTTTCCCCAAGAGACAGCAATCTGTTGTCCTTCTTACTTCAGTGTAAAAACATTTTGCTTAAAGATAAGCAAGCGAATTATCCTGAATCAACGAATGCAGAAAACTGAACATCTGTATGGAGATGAGGATGAACTTACAAGAAGCTGCAGATAAATGATGAAACTAAATTTGAAATACGGAATCTCATTCAACTTCAAGCTAAGTATTTAGCACTGAATCAGTTAACACCTGCTTTTCTCGGTGTGGTTAAGTGTGACTGATTTAAACCACAATAAGATCTTAAGTCACCATTGAACAGTGTAAATGATGCGAGGGGAGACACTGCACCGATTAAATATGGAGCTTACACATTTTCAGACAGACATTCATTGCGCTGAAGTTGTTTGTTGGCTTCATGATCCATGTGGCAAGTACTTTTCAAGAAGCAAAAAGTGGCAACCTCTGGCACCGAAAGATGGAGATGTGGAGGTGCTAAAAAATCCACTTCCTCAAATGGCCACTCAAGGCTGGCACCAAAATTTAGTCTCTCCCTCTCAGCCATGTCTCCTAAAAATTGAATTCTCATACAACTGAACTGCATTCAAAATTACATTTTGAGCACAACATTTTTCCTTTTTTTCCAAGTGGGAAGCCTGCAATGTGATGACATCTTTACATAGCGGTAAGCATCCCATCAGGAACCTGTCTTTGGATTGAGAAAAATTAGCCTGATCGCACGCACTTTTCACATTTGCAAAAGGGAGTCTTTTACAAAGCGATCATCACCAAACATTTTACATTTTGCTATTTTTCTGACCATGACAACAGGTTTGCTAAAAATGAATGAATTTATCATTTTTTTTACCCTAAACCTGATCATTTTACTAAACTGAACCTAGCCTGCTTATGTTTAAATCAGACCTTCACAATAATGTTGACACATAATAAAAACTAGTTCATCACGTAGTGGCAAGGGTGTTCTGGCCGTATCACAATATATCTTTCATCAAAATTAGTTTTCACAAAAAAACACATCACAAATAACTCACATGCAAAGCAGATGTGTTTGTAATAAACATAACCCATGAGAGCAGATTTCACTCAAACCGGAAATGAGGACGTAGTTTTATAAGAATGTAATATTTAGGAGACCACCACGTGAAAATGCTCAACTTTACAGCAGAAATTGCTATGTCGCTATTCTTTTCTGGCTTCTCACAACTGTATGGGGGTGCATATGGCGTGCCAGCCATTATGTGTAGCTGCAGCAATTAGTTGATTAATGGATTACTCAATAAAAAGGAAGTCAACAACAATTTTGAGAACTGAATATTCATTTAATAAGCAAAATTGCAAAAGATTTGATAGCTTTTAATATGAGGATTTGCCACCAGTCTCGGTCTTACATTAAAGTTAATCGAATGTTTTAGGAGTTGGGGGTGTTTACATCGCGTTTTGTGCTATCATATTACTTGGGGCATTTTTCAGTTTTCATTATTCAACATTATTTTCTCAAGATACATTCTCAGAAAATTGGCAGATCAGTTGGTAATGGAAGAAAAGTGTCGACAGCTGTGTTGGATAAAACTTAAGTGCTCTGTTCCATCAAATGCATGAGAGATAAACGCTTTGTAGAAATGGCATTGCCATTTAGTTAATTTATTAAAATTGCATGTATCGGCACTGGATCTGTTGCGTTGAGCACAACTCTCCTCGAGCTACTGCCCGGGTGCTTTCGATATCTCTTGCTCCAACACATCTCATTCAAACAACTATGCCATTTTCAGTGTTCCATAGAGCTTGATGATGATCTGATCATTTGAATCAGGTTTGTTAAACATGCCAAGTAGTAGCTCTCGAGGAGCAGAGTTGAACACTAAGCATATGGGGAAAAATGTTGTTTTTTTTGTTGTTGAAAAAAAATTAAATTGGAGTGACTGCTATTAGAGGCAAGGCCTCCAAAGAACATTCTATTTTTTTCTGTTTGCACTGCAGTGGAGCAACAAGAAGTTACAAAAGCTGCTGAAGTCCATTATGAACCCTTTCTCATTTTACTTTCCCTCCTTGTGAAAAGCCATAGTTAAATTTCATTTTAATTCAGAAAGTCAGCAGATTTTTTTGTTGATTCAAAGGGAATGGCATAAGATAAGTATAATTATTTGTAATGTAATTTGCAATGTTTCCACTTGAAGTAAGGATTCGTTTAAGCTTAGCTGTATAGTTTACAGGGGTGCTTGAACACACATTGATACAAAATATAGTCCAAGTGATATTTCTAGTACATATTGATGCCTGAATCACTCATGGGGAAATTGAGGATAGCATTAACATCAAAAGCTCAAATCTGAGGAAGATGTTTCATTGGTTATTTAATTGACTGGTTGTGATGAAATAAAAAACACTATATTTCAATTCAAAAACAAATTAAGAGCAAATTGACTATGCATGTGTGCAGTATTAGACGCTGCCTACGCTCGGAGATGATATGTATGCTGTGAGGAAAATGTTTCCAGACAGCTTTGAGCTGAGCTGCGGTGCACCATCTGTAGCAGCCAAGGGACAACTGTTGCTCATTAAATTAGCCAGCTCCATCATCCTGATGCATCAGAGGAAGACCGGGGATCTCTGTGACCTTTCTCTCCCCCACAACCAAGCCCTTTCCTTCACTAATATAGATGCAAACTCAAGTAGGTCAAACCCCAGGTATAAATCTTCCTTGGCAAGCCGTGGCGGCGTTTGCCAGGTATGCACTGCAGGCTGGCGTGACGGACTGCGAGAGGAGATGTGGCTCAAGCATGAAGTGGGCACGCTGTTGCTGCTGCCAGCATGCTGGGACCAGCTTGCCACTGGCCGAAGGGTTTGCCTCCTACATGGGGACCAGTTGGCTGCTACAGTGTATTTCTGAAAAGAAGATATTTGTTATCAAAATCAAGCTGACGGTGCATTCATATGTACAGTTGGGAATGAGCAAAGACGCCAAAAATTCTTAATGCATTTTCTCGTAGTTACACTAAGCATAAGGTCAAGGTGACAGTATGGCTCAGGTGGGGTTTTTTTTTTTATTATATATTTAGACCTTTATGTGAGAAAATGAATAAGTTACATGGTCATAAAAAATGCTTTTAGTACTTCTAAAGGCCTGCCATTACAGGGGAGTAATTTAACAATCAGGAGTCCATAAAATAATTGTTATGGACAGTGCTGCAGGAGAGGATATCTGTACTCAGAAAAGGTGAGTCCCCTCGAACAAGCCACAAAATAAGGGGACCATTTACCTCCATAATATTGCTCTTGGGATGTTTTTTCCCCCATTTGAGGCCTTTTTAACTCAATACAACCTTCCACGAAGTGATTAAAAATTACTCTTGCTGATTCAACCTGTCATTCAATATTTGTCATCATTCTTTGATGGAATCCGATGATTATTTAGCGAATAGCTCAATTGAAATTGATAACATGCTGAATAAGTAAGGTACCGTATCCATACATATACCGTGTAGCTGATTGCATAAATCTAACCAATTATTTCTCCTGAAGGAGTAGGAGATATTGACAAACTGTGATACTGACAGTAAATGTCTTTATTAACATTATTATTTTTTTTTTTTAAATCTGCAATGGTGCTCTCAGTATTGATGTATCGTCATATCGACAAATTTGCTGGTTTGACTTCAACACCGTCCCCCCTGTGGCCCATCACCTTATCGTGGTGGAGGGGTTTGAGTGTCCTAATGATCCCAGGAGCTATGTTTTTGGGGGCAGCAGTCCCTGGTAGGGTCTCCCATGGTAAATTGGTCTTGGGTGAAGAGTCAGACAAAGAAATGTCCATAAAGACGCATATGGGAAGAAAAACATCAGAGGACCAGTGTGCCCTGCCCGGAGTTACCGGGCCCCCGCCTTGGAGCCAGTCCTGGAGCCTGGAACCAGGCCTGGGTAACAGGCCTGTCGGCGAGTGCCTGGTGCCCGGGCATTCGCCCACGGGGTCTGGTCAGGTCCAGCCTGGGGCAGCGACATGGGTCTGTCCTCCAGCAGGCCCAGCACCTGCAGGAGGAACCATATGGTTCTGGTACAATGTCGATCGAACGGCAGAGGCCACTGCTGCCCCCGTGACCCGCATAAGCAGAAGACGACGAGATGAGAGACGAGATCTCAACATCACACATGATGACAGATTTACTAATTATGAAGGATTGAAAGCTTGGGACTCCTTTCTGTTCGTTTCTGAAGACTGAACCAGTTACCATCCGATTCCGAGACAGCCACTCTACCAATCGAGCCACGCCGCCCCTATTGCAACAGCGAAACTAACACCCGTATGGAATTAATTATCTCCTCTCCTCTACTTCACTCACATATTATTATTATCAAAATGATCTATGGTATCCTGGATAACATCCAGAGTATTACATATATCAAAGCAATTATTGAAAAAGAAGAAAAAGAGACATTTCCAAATTACTACAAACTGCAAACACCACATAGAAAAAAACAAATTCATAGGTATAACACCTCCATTTCAATCCATCCAATTTTCACAAAATAAACACACACAATAAAACATTTCAGATACTGAAATTGTAATGTGGAAACAAGATTTTGGTCTCTACATTAAAAAAATTGAAAATGTAATGATACCATTCTTAGCAAGAAGTAAGAGTGGCAAGCTCTCCACTGGCTAAAAATGTGCAATAATTATAATTATATATAATTAATTATAATTACGTGCAATTAAGTATTCTGATTAGTTCAAGAACCTTTAAGACTCGTACAATAGGTTTTAATGATGAAGTAAACACATTTCATTAAAAAGAAGTAAATGTTTTATTTTTTTTAATTTGCACGTCGTTTACACAAGCATGCAAACAGCCACATGGTAAGACGAGGAAATTCTTCAGTTCATTTCAGTTTTATTTATATTGTGATACTGTTTAATGAAGAGCAGGTTTAGGCCAGGCTCTCTGTAGTTTATGGAGACCCAACAAGTGGGACGCGTCCAAATTAAATGGATATAAATGTCAAACTGCATTTTCAATCTCTTGACAGCTGGTTCAAACGACTAATGAAGAGATAGTGTACATCACAGAAATTATATTGTCTTTATAAGATAATATGGTTATTATCCTGCATCATAGTCAACATGCATGGTTGTTAAGTGTTGGTTTTTGTCTTAGCAGCTAATACAATGAAAAGAAATTCCACTAACCAGCAACTTACACACATCAAACACTGTGTAGTCATTTCCTGTAGAGGTTGAACAAATTTAAAATGAATTCATCTAAAAATTGATTAAAAATAGTTGAATGGGAAAAAAATTGCTATGGTGGTATTTGTTAAAAATGTTATTCCTTAAAAGAAAGGGGGAAAAAAGAGTCAAACAACAACACATTGTATTCAGTAAGCATGCACACAAAAACTATATGCATATCCACTTTCAAGTTTTTGAAACACCAAAATGGAACACCGGCACAAACAAAACCTGCGTATAAGAGCGCACCTTCAGTTTGAGAGGTCGAGGAGAGCCAGCAGAGGTTGCTGTGCTTAGCAAGTATAAAAAATGGAGGTCTGTATTGAGTTTGTAGGCCTGCAGCTCCAGGCAACGGTGATAAATCCACCTGTGAGAGAGCTTGTATCAGACAGGCCCAGGCCACTGGCAGATAAATCGACCGGCCCGTGCCCTGACTGGGAGACGCACCCCTGTGGGCTTCCCTGCCGCTGAGAGTTATATTTCCAGCACTGTCCCTCGTAGGTTCGACCAGTGCTTCAGGATATGAGCAAGCTAAATGAAACACTAATGCACCAAGTTTCCCATCAGAAATTTCCATAATTCATTTCCACACATTTCCTTGAGAGCACACTGTGGGATTTGAGGGAGGGGCTGGGAATCTAAATGTACCCGCTGTGTGAAAAGAGGCGTCTGATCAACAGCTCAGTGGCTGTAGACTGATGTTAAAAAGCAACCGCCTGACCTTACAGGTGTATTCCTCTGCTTTCTATGAGGAACGCTTTTCTTTTTTTCTTTTTTCTTTTTTTTTTTTTTTTAATCACAGTGCCAACAGACTTATAGTCAAATTGTGAATTGCCTCCTCCCTCAGCCTCTCTGGATTTAGAGTTTATACAGCTGAAAAAATCTATTATTTTATGATGCACATTTCAAAGAAATCCCCTTTCTCAGCCATTTCATTCTCATCAATAAATAAGCCCGACTCTGCCCTTTCATTCAGCGCTTGAATCTATGTTGCATGATGTGAGGGGCTTAAAACTGCTTCAACGGGTCTCTTTGTGTTCCTGGTTAAATGTTCCCCTCCAGTTTGTTTATTTATATATTTATTTTATTTCTTTTCTTTTCATTTCTTGCTGTTAAACTGCTTACTAAAACCATTTGTTCTCTGGAAAACTAATTCTCTCTTGGATTGCAGTGCAATGAAGATATTACTTTTGATGTTGTTCTCTCAGACCAAAGGGTGTTTGTGTCTGTTGGTATACTGAGCTAAAGCCTGAGATGTTCAATATTACATCCATCTTAAAAAGTTCAGAAAGTCTCATAAAAAAAAAAAGAAAAAAAAAAGCTTTAAACCCTTTAGTAGCTGTCCCTTTGTTAAATGAAATACTTTACCATCCAGAATCCAGTCAAAAATAATTAACAATAAAGACAAATGTCTGGCAGAATCCAAATATTTGTCAATAATAATAATAGTAATAGTGGTATGAATAATATTCAAGATGAGCACAAATAGTCCTCCGTGAATAATGGAGCAGTTAGGAGGTTTTGTTGGATGGAGAACAAATGGTTTGTACCAACAGTGTTTAGAACACAGAAATAGTCTGAACACCAGGTGCTGTAGAACAATATTCCCTGCAGTGTGATGAATTGGTCGACTAAAGAGGGTATTCATCCAAGAGCACCATAGTCTGCAATATGTGATTGCTAAAGCTGACAAGGTCTAAGAGAAATGGCATGTCGTCCGCTGAAGGATGATGACGTGATAATTTCCTCAATTAACATTTTGTGTTGTAAATTTCACCTTCCGACTGAAGCACAAACAAAACAACGGAAAACGTTGTGGATTTAATGCATGATGGGAAAACAATAAAATGCTTATTGTTTCTCTTTGCATGCCAAAGCCAAAACTGACAAAGGTCTTCGGTGTTAAAAATTAAGTTTGCACTTATGTTCTAATGTGCGGAAAATAATCCTAATGGTCTTTTTTTTTTCTAGCATGGTTAAAACCAAGAAAGGAAGAAAAAAAAGAAAGAAAAAAAGAAAGAAAACCCATCCTCCAGGGGTGCTTTTTTGCCCGAGGTAAGACACAGGTGGATGGAGCCCAGAGCAGGGTCACAGTAAAGATTTATACTATGTACAAACTAAAGAACAGAAGAAAAATGGCTGTTCATGTAGCGTCTCAGTGAAGCGAGTGAAACAGCTGTTCACGGAGTGAGGAAGTGGTCAGGTAAGACAGGCCTGGAAATAATAATCACAGGCCCATCTGCTGACCTGGGACTGCATGGCCCCTGGGCTCCCAGCACAGGCCCTCCGTATGGAGCGCAGCACAGCCCTCGCCCCAGGAAACCTGGCCACGCACACTAGGCTGCTGACACTGCCACATGCTCTCGTTCTGTGGCCGGGCAAGCCTGTAAGTCTGCGTGCGTTCTGCTACATGATGCACTCAAGACGAGGTGCCACTGCAGGTGCTATATATCATCAACCGACTGCCATCAAGCCGGATATGTTTTACATACAGTAGGAGCCTATTTATATGTTCACCTCCGGGAAGATATCTAAATTCATAGGAACAAAGGAGCACGTACAAACTTCTTTGCGGATGGTGATAAATTGTTGTTTTGCTCCATTTTTTTGTTCAATAAGTTCCATTTAAAGAAACTGGTTCATTAGATATGAGGACAAAGTTTTAGAGCAAAATGGGATCAAGGGCCAGTCTCGTTCCAACTGCCAAACTAGTTAATTCTGATCATTAATTTAGTGACTAATAGCAGTGTAAGATGGCATTTTAATGTAACGTTGGATTAAAACACATTCATCATATTAGAGTACATATCAGTGATTTCCTGGCTGTGCATCCTTGATGGTTTTTTCCAGGAACAAATCAATATTGTGCTGTAATTGAGCGATGAGGAGGGTGAGAAGTGTGAACAGACTAATCATAATTAAAGAGCAGGCTGCTGAGCATGAGGGCGAACTAAGACTCTGAAAGATAAACAGTGTCAATAAGATATTCCTGAAGCTGAGGTAAGTTTGTTAAATAACTTTTCAGTATTGTCTGAACTTACCGTACAACAAAATTCAAAAGATCTCCCATCTTGGCAATATTGGGGGGTGGTGGGAGGAGAAGGATATGCGGGTGGCAGTGATGGCGTTGCCTTTTTTTTTTTCCAAACTTATTCTTCAGCAATATTAGCACTAATCACAATTAGTCCCAATATTCCCTTCACCGTCTGAAATACTTCAACTTCAAAAACTCTTGAAGGAAACAGATGCTTCCTCAAAATCCACCTGCTCACACTTAAAGAAGACACACATAAAGAGGCCCTCGCTTAATCACTCTCTCTTGTCTTGTTTTTCTGTCTCCTTTGCACAAACGCATGCACACATCACACGCACATTTCCTTTGCTCCATGACATGCCGTCAAAGCATGCACCACAAAAGCACCTTTAATGTATCGGGAGAAAAGTGGTAAACAGATTTGCATCACTACCCCACATTATGTGCTGACACCTTGAAATGATTTGTTTTATGCACACTTGGCCTTGAAGTTTGTAGGCAGGTTGTCAGTGATGATAGAATTGAGGTAAATGGTGTAGAGTGAGAAAACAACAACTTTGCTGAGGTCCCCACTTTGAGTTGGAAGGCAAAGTGCTTAACGCAAAAGGCAATTTTAATTGTATCGATTCAGCCATACAAATGTAGAGTTCTCTTCAAAAGTGTGCAAGTCAGCACAGTCTCTGTCTTCTAATGCATCCTAAAGGAGCTAGTTTATTTTGTAAAGCCCCAACAAGCAAAGTAGACAGCACACAATCATAGGACGGGGTTTTAGTTTTGCATGATCCGACACAATGCTTCAAAGTTATTTTGACAGAAAAAGTGCAGACTGTTCGGGGCCCTGTTTAAATATGATCAGCATTGCAAAATGCAAACAGTGAGATAAATATGAATTTTTTGCAGCGGCAACTGTATGTCATTTGTGAGGCGGGGAATAGCAAAGTGGCCTTTGTTGCTCATTTAATAGCTAAAAAAAAAAATCCTTTGTAAGTGAACAAATGAGGAAGCTGGAGGAAGACGTGCTAACAGAAAATAAGCGTTGCCAGAAAAAAAAAAAGTGACCCACAATCAGGACCGACTCTTGTGCATCACCAGAAATAGGATTTCGAGGTTTTGTTGTAAATTATCATTTTATCAACTAGCTGTTTGAGACGAACTAACATACACACTTTTTTTTTTCCTTCCATGTAGGTGTTAGACTGTCAAATGGTTCTCTTAGCTGTAAATGGCTTATTGTTCAGATGTGATCGTGGCAAATCAAGTCCGAAACCATGCGGCTGTCCAGTAATTGACATTTAAACAAGGACAGTCAACAAATACTTAGCAGGAGTCACAGGGTCACAAATTGTAAACTCCTCTTTTATTTATGTGAAAATATCAGAAATTACATGTCTTGTCTTTTCCCAATTTTTGTTTATGTTGTTGTTGTAAATAATTAAAATACCGTAATAATGAGGTGATGAGAGAGGAAAAATTGATCTTGACCTAGTAATACACGAATGACAAATGGATGATTTTGGAGGGAGAGATTAAAAAGTTTGCATGTTTTCTTGTGACTGCAGTGGAAAAATGTACTTGTTACTGATAATCAGTGTGAAGTAAAATTGAGCCAAAGTTAATGCCAGCTCTTCTTAAGAGTTTCAAAATCCATAATCAAATTAGTTATGCCAGTAGAAAACAGCAGTTAACTGTGACATTTTGATTTTATGGGACTTTTCAACTGACTATTTATATTAAAAAGTTACTGATGCCACGAAATGCTGCACAGGGTCTTTTCAGGGTAAATGTTACTTTCACAGGGATACACAGTTATACAAATATACAGCCTCACTTTGATTGACACTACTTTTACATCCCCCCCCCCCCCCCCCAATAAATAAAAAA
>CAAKHG010005697.1:0-11462 GCA_901007715.1 Dactylopterus volitans
AAATTCAGCTTAAAACTCTTCCAGAAGGGAGAATTGATTGCAGGGCTGTTGTATCATATTCTTTGGTAAACTGCAGTGGTCATAATGTTATGGCTGATTGGTGTATATACTGACCATTTGACTGTTATTGTAATTGTGCAGCTCCAACTGCTTTGACATTCTAAAGCACTGAAGAAAAATAAAAGTAACATGAAGTGGTTGTGTGAAATGCTCATATCTTATTGAATGTAACGGAAAAATATCGCATGGGAGGCTCCGCTCCTTCCTTCTTTGCAGAACGCAGCCGACCGTTAAAATGACTTTGGAGGCCGGGGGAGTCGAAAAACGCCCGCTGTTTTCTGGCGAGGGAGCACATTAAAAATAAGCAAACACCACTAATAATGGTTGAACATTTCAGGGTTAGTGACGGTGACGTATAAACTATGATAGTTTCAACAGCGAGTCGATATGGGGTGATTAGTAACCTCATGAATATGTACTTTAGGAACTGAGTCAAGCAACGGTTGTTGAAAAAATGTTGCCAATTTTAACATGAAATAAATCATGTTAAATTACTCCTTTTCTGCTGGACTCTCTCATACCTGGAGGCGACCTTGCATTTTAGATAAAGTTTTTTGTTTTTTTTTGTTTTTTAGAGCAGTAAAGCAAAAAAATAGACTTTTATCCATATTTGGTTAAAATATTAAATGTACTTGGTTTTCTGGCTCGAACAAAAAAAGAGTCTGCTAATGATTTACTAATGAGGTGCCTGGAAATGATCAAATAGCATGTGTGTGTGTGTGTGTGTGTGTGTGTGTGTGTGTGTGTGTGTGTGTGTGTGTGTGTGTGTGTGTGTGTGTGTGTGTGTGTGTGTGTGTGTGTGTGTGTGTGTGTGTGTGTGTGTGTGTGTGTGTCTGAAGCGTGGGCAGGTTCCTTTATTTAGCAGGTACAGCCTGAGCCTGAGGATCATCCCAGTCAGTCATGGGTCTTCTCGGGGTTCGGTCATGGACGTGGACCCTTTGTGTCCTCTGGAGCTGGATGCTCCTGCCTCGGATGGTGGCGGCGCTAAGAGCGCCAGCGGGACCGTAAGTTCACCTCTGGGCTTTCAAGTGTTTAGGTTTAATCAATTTTGAATAGAATAGAATAGCCTTTATTGTCATTGTACGGACTAGAATGACCCTTTATTGTCATTCTAGTCATTGTACGGACTAGAATGACAATAAAGGGTTTCATTTGATTTTGTTATTGTTGACTGCAGCGATAGCTCTCGGGAAGAAGCTGTCCCTGAGTCTGTTTGCCCTGGTTCTGTGTGACGGTAGCAGGTCACAGAGGTGGTTCCTGGGGTGGGAGGGGCCCTTGATGATGTTGCCAGCTCGGCCAAGTTAGCGAGAGTTGGCAATGTCTGCCAGGCTGGGCAGAGGGCAGCCGGTGGTCCTCTGGGCCGTGTTGGTGTTCCTCTGCGGCGCTCTCCTGTCTACTGCTAAGCGCCACGCTGTGATGCAGTACGCCAGGATGCTCTCGATGGCGGCTCTGTGGAAGGTCACCAGCAGCCTCTCCTCCAGGTCGTTCCTCCTGAGCACTCTCAGGAAGTGGAGGCGCTGCTGAGCCTTCCTTACCACCGCTGTGGTATTTGCAGTCCAGTAGAGGTCATCAGAATCTGCTAAGTGTGTGTGTGTGTGTGTGTGTGTGTGTGTTTGGCTCCAGACAATACATGGTGGTGCTTCCTGCGGTTCTCGAAGCCGACGCTGAGACCATGCTCTGTGCGAGCCTCATGCAGCCCAACGAGGGCCTGACCATGACCGTCAGTCTGGTGTGTCCAAAGCGAGGCTCGGTCGTCCTGCTGGAGACGACGTCCTGCCAAGAGTTCCACACCTGCATTCAGTTCAGGGTTGGTTTTCCGAGGCCGGGATTTCTACCGTTTTAGCTCAATCCCTCAGAACTCTCCATGAAATTGCGTGCAATGTTTCTTTTTACAGACTCCTTCGGTTGAGGAGGAGGAAGAGATGAAGATGCTGGAGGTGCAGGTACGAGGTAAAACATGCTCCTCAACAAAGGCCAGGAAGGTCAAGGTGAAATCCTATGGGCCAATGACGTTCATCCAGACAGATAAGCCGCTCTACCTCCCCGGACAAACAGGTAACACTCAGATATGATGGTCCATGTTGCATATAAGGGTAGATTACCTTCTCCGGGTTGGAGAGGAGGTCCTGCCTCAAGTGGGGCAGTTCAAGTATCTCGGGATCTTGTTCACGAGTGAGGGACGGATGGAGCGGGAGGTCGACAGGCGGATCGGAGCCTGTCGATATGGGCGCTTAACCGATCTGTCGTGGTGAAGAAGGAGCTGAGCCGAAAGGCGAAGCTCTTGATTTACTGGTCGATCCACCTTCCGACCCTCACCTATGGTCATGAGCTTTGGGTAATGACCAAAAGAACGAGATGAGTTTCCTCCACAGGGTGGCCGGGCTCAGCCTTAGAGATGAAGGTGAGGAGCTCGGACATCCAGGAGGCGCTCAAAGTAGAGCCGCTGCTCCTTCACGTCAAGAAGCTGAGATGGCTCAGGCATCTGGTCAGGATGCCTTCTGGACGCCTCCCGTTAGAGGTGTTCCAGACATGTCAGACTGGGAGGAGACCTCGTGGCCGACCAAGGACCAGGTGGAGGGATTATATCTCTCGCCTGGCCTGGGAACGCCGGGGGGTCCCCCCGGAGGAGCTGGCGCAAGTGGCTGGGGCGAGGGCTGTCTGGGCTTCCCTCCTGAAGCTGCTGCTCCAGCGACCCAGACCCAGACAAGCGGCGGGCGACGAGTATGAGTACAATAAATTGCATGCAGCATATGCATCTTGTATTTTCCTGAAATATGAACTTTCTTGGACCTCAACCAGCACAACAATGTCACTATTTTCCACCACGTCAGTTTGGAGTTTAAAATGTTCACTGTTGCATCCTCAAGGTTTATTCTTATGAAGCGTCTGCGGTTTCCATGGAAGCCTTTCAAATGTGGATGCCACCATGTTTTATGCATTTTTGTGACGGCGGAAGAGGTAGATGGGAGATGATGTTCAAAATAGAATAGCCAGGTGCCGCCATTTTTACGCAGGTGACGTCATTGAGGCAGCGTCAGTGAACCAATCACTGTTGAGAGAAATTTAAAAACTATGGATGTGTATGGCTTTTTTTACGACAGATTATGAGGGCCATGTTGAAGGGAAAAAAAAAATCCAAGCTGTTGAAATCTCTTTCCCAACACAGTGTTGCAGTGGGAGACACACAGATTAGAGCGTTTAACATCGTCTATGATAACGTAATTTATATCTCAAGACAGGATGGAAGCTGAAATACACAGAAGCAGCTTCAGCCTCCAAAAGTCACGTTAGCATGTGACAATGGTATCGCAAATCTTATTTGGGTGGGTCGCCTCACGTGTAGTTATAATAATTACGATGTTTCTCTCGCAGTGAATTTCAGAGTCGTCTCATTGGACACTAAGTTCCGACCCGCCGACCGGCTGGTGAGTGTTTGAGCCGCCTCTCCTTCCTCTGAATTTTTACCTGTGTTGCATCTGCGCAGACGTCTAGCTAGCGCTCACCTGAACGGTACCGCCTGCGCCACCTGGAGGAGGCGGACGCGAGTCACGCAACTCAGCACGTCGGCGCTCTTTCACCAGGGTTTTTGATTCAGTCGGCTCCTGGTTGAGGGTCAATCGTACAAGCAGGGCCCCTTCAAGACAAACCTGCCCGTGCTGGGTTGTGCATTTGTTTTGTTTTGTTTTGGGTTTTATTTGCCGGCGCTATGATTAATCCATCGCGGCTTGACGATAAAGTCCAATTTTTTGCAAGATTTTGCAGCACAGGCGTGAATCAGAAATGACTGACACTATGCCGAAAAAGAAAAGGTTACAGATGAAAATGAAAAATACCTAAACCACACATTTTCCAGCTGGGCACAAAGGACTGTGTGATGAATAAACCTGTGTAAAATTCAATGTCATGATGATGAATGAAACATGAATCTTCTCTCTCTTTTGCAGTACGAAGTCATTGAAATTGAGGTGAGTGTGAAGAATTTCCGACAAATGTCATGATCTATTATGAATAAGACAATATGACAACCAGTGTTGGATAAAGTTACTTTTGAAAGTAATTTGTCCAGTTACAACGTCACAGGGTTTAAAAACTAGATCACGTGTAGATTACTTGAGTCGCGTTAAAACCACCTTTGCAGTTTCTGTGCAAATTATCCAATGAAAATTTTAACTTCTTGACTCAGCCAATGTTGCATCGCCTCGTCTGCCGCCCGTAATCGTTATTTCTGCAGGCTAACAACAGGAATGACATGCGCAGTATCCCCTTGCAACTCTTTTTTAACAGTTGGTTCATAACAATTAAACAGAAAATCAACTAAAACATGTTCAGAACAAGAAAAATATGTGTGTGCAAAAGAAACAAAGCTGAATGATTTCAGGTGTACGGAAGAGGATTAGGGCCACTGAAGAAAATATATATATATGAATATATATATATATATATATATACTTCTGAGAAAAAAGTCAGAATTCTGACAGAATTCTGGGGGGGGGGGGGAATTCGCGAGGATTTTTTTTTTCATTTAAAACCAATTTTTTTTTGGTTTCGAAAAAAAAGTCAGAATGCTTTCGGGGATGAAAAAAAATCCTCCCAAATTTTTTTTCTTTGTTTTAGGTATTCGGAAAAAAGTCAGAATTCTGACTTTAATATATTTTTGTTCTTCAGTGGCCCAAATCCTCTTCCGTTTTGTATTATTTGATCTCCGAACACAAAACATTAAATAAAACAAGGTCAAACCAAAACTGCCAAAAAAAATTATAACTAAACAACGCTGAACAGTTTTCACAAAAAATTTGTTATGTCAATCTACAATAAAAAAAAGGTCAGGTTGTGTGTTTGTATTTATTTATTTCAGGTGGAACATCTTTTTTCCGGTTCTTTTCTCCTTTTTCAAGACTCGTCAGACCAACTGTACATCCCCACTAGACCATAAAAGGGGGTCAGGCCCAGTATGGGCTTGATCCCTTAAAATAATCCAGCTCCAGACCAGGGTTAGATTGTCAGTGGAGTAGATCCACCCTGCCCAACGAATAATTACCCATGAAGATTATAGAAACTACACTTTTGCCACTTTCAAAAAAAAAATCTGTCGATTCTAAAGACACAAGCCAAACGCAGTTATAATATGGTGCTTTGTTCTCGTGGTAAGTCTCCGTTTCTCCTGCGGTTCTTCAGATGCAGAAAAACAATTTTAGTCAACAAGGCTAGCGTTGAATTTTTGCATATGTTCATGAAGTTCGCATTCGGAGGGGACGCTGATCCCATTTCTTGTCTTCCTTCATCTGACAGGATCCAAATGGCAACCGGATTGGACAGTGGCTGAACGAGAGCTCCTCCCTGCTAGACCTGTCTTACTCCTTAAACCCAGAGGCGCGTGAAGGATCCTACCGAGTCATTGTGACGACTGGAACCATGAAGAAATTCCACAGCTTCAAGGTGGAAAAATATGGTAAATAGTGGCTCATTCGTTTACCTTCCATCCAGATCCATTTATAGTGACGCGAGGACGCTAACAACCACCTTTTGCCCCCAGTTTTGCCTAAATTTGACGTCACCTTACATACACCCGAGGAAGTGAGTATAGTGCAGGAAGAAATCAAAGTTCAAGTGTGTGCAGTGTAAGTATAAGCATAACCACATTTTGATTTTCAGAAATGGGCCTTCTGCGAGTGTTGTGAATTCTTCCCTTTCTAATTAAAGGTATACGTACGGGCAGCCCGTGCCAGGCAGCACTAAGGTCAAGGTGTGCCGACCTCTTCAGCACTACAGGTACTCTATTATGATCAGAAGTATTCCTCCAGGGGATGTCCCAGAGCCGCCTGCCTCATGCCATGAAGAAACAAAGCAGGTACATCATCTCTGATAAAACATGATGGGTTATGCAGGCAGGCCTTACGTATACCCATGCAGAATATTTATATGTACATATTATTATGTATATCATCAAGCACTTTTGAAGCACATAAAAGTTCATTCAGCCATCTTGGAAATAGCTTGACATCGTTGCCTACAGAGTTCACCCACTCATCGCACGTCCTCCCATGTATGGTCAGATGATATCATGAGCTCAGACGGAATATCACACACCGAACAGCCATAACATTATGACCACTGTGTGTTTACCATAATGCAAAAGCCCCGCAATCAATTCTCCATTAGGGAGGAGTTTTATGTCGAATTTTTTTTTTATTGAATCGGTTTGAGAGAGGTGTTGAATGATTGTTAATGGGTCTCTAATATTTTGATCACATTGATGTGAATGAGTGGGATGATCAAAATATTATGGACCCATTGACCTCTCTCCAACACATTCAAGAAAAACAAAAACCAATCTAAAAAAATACAAAATTTAAGGGACGATTACATCCTCAACGACTCCTGAGGGACTCTTAAGCACATCCAACTCATATGCATTATGGTGATCAAAATATTAGGGACCCCTCTCAGTGTAACCCAGTACAGTCCAACAGCGTCACAAACTACAGTCCCAATAACAATCATATAAAATATGTCAACTCCTCTCTCAAACACATTCAACATAAAACTCTTCCCGAAGGGAGAATTGATTGCAGGGCTGTTGTATTATACTCTATGGTGAACAGTGGCCATAATGTTATGGCTGATGGGTGTACATCACCTGTCTCAGTGCAGAAGTGTCCTGCCCCCTGTTCCGTCCAGCCAGTGTCCTCTCATACACCGATAATTATGAATCATGAAGGGGAAAGGCTGAATTGTTGGAAAGGAAAATGTTTAAATGTGGGGTGACACGGTGGAGCGGTGGTTAGCACCGTAAGCAAGAAGGTCGCAGGTGCGATTCCCGGCGTGGGATCTTTCTATGTTGAGTTTGCATGCTGTCAGCGTGGGTTCGCTCCAGGTACTCCGGCTTCCTCCCTCCCTCCAAAAAGCATGCTGAGGTTAATTGACTACTTTAAATTGCCCATAGGTGTGCGTGCGAGTGGTTGTCTGTCCTCCATGTGGCCCTGCCATGAGCTGCTGACCCCGCCGCTCGCCCCTTGTCAGCTGGGATCGGCTCCAGCACAACCGTGACCCGTAGCCGGAATAAGCAGAAGAAGATGAAGATGAGAATGAGTTGCTTTAAAGTGCAGCAGAAGTTTTCCATAGCATCGTATTTAGAATCTAGTAATCAAGTAAATGAATCGAATCACAGATGAGGAGATTATCGATGTTTTCATAATTCACCTGTTAATTCCAATTGTGATTTGTAGCAGCAATAAGTAGTTTAGCAGGGCAGCAGCGACATCGGCTGACAAAAGTGGTAACTTACACAAAGGTGGGGCCTTTAATTCATTTGATATTAAGGCAAAGGGACCATAAATCTTGCTACAACTTTATTTCAGAATTTTCAAATTAAAAAAAAATTTTGTTCATTTTTTTTGCTTATTCTTTTTAGACAGATAATACAGGCTGCGCAAATTTCTACTTCAGCATGTCCACTTTCACAAAACTCAGCGAAATGGTGCAAGATGATGTTCTGCTAGTCACTGCCGGAATGGAAGAGGAGGGAACAGGCAAGTCTCGTTTTCACGACCTTGCTGATTCCGTTCACTTGTCATTGTTCAATATGGCGCCGACATTGTAACACGGAGGCTCGTCATCCAGGTGTGTCGCAAGACAAAGAAGCACGAATTAGGATTTCATATGTTGTTGGAAAGCTGTCGTTTTTCGACACCCCAAAGATTTATGAGGAGGGATCACAACTGGAAGGCAAAGTAAGTGCAGATAACTCATAATCACATCCATGCGGCTCCACACTCAGAGCAACCGAAGCCGTCAACAGTTTGACTCTGCGCCCCCAACAGGTGAAAGCTGTTCACTACAATGACACACCCATTGCCTTCATGCGGCTGCGCTTGCTGGAGGGCCACACCTGGTCACATCGTCTGCTGCAGAACCTCACGACCGACATCGACGGCGTCGCCACTTTCTCGATAAGAATGGCGAAATTCAGCGGGGACCTCCGCCTCCACGTGAGTGAGAAGTGGCGTTGATGACCCGTGAACTTGTCCATTGGGAGTGTATTTTCTGATGCTTTTAAACTGTACTAGGTTTTACAGTGAGGTGTCCCTAATATTTCGGTCACCCCTAATGCATGTGAGTGGGATAGCCGAAATATTAGGACCCTCAAAATACTCTCAAAGACCCCCGGATGACCATTAGTCACAGGCCACTGATATGCATTAGGGTGCCCAAAATATTAGGGACCCCTCTGAGTGTAACCCCGGACAATTCAACAGCATCACAAATTACAGTCCCAATAACAGTAATACAGTACATGCACGGGACACCGTCTTTATACTTGAATCTGTCGACCTGCAGCCATATGTTCTGTACATTCGGCTGAAGAGAGACAGGCGGACGTGGGCGGCGTCTGCAGTGATGCATTAAACCAGTCAACTGTAGTGAAAAGGGAGCTGGGCCAAAAGGCAAAGCTTTCAATATACCTCTGGTTAAGTGACATTTTAATCAGACAATTAAATTTATTTTTTACAGGCATGTTTTTATTCGTTCCACGAGCAGATTATTTCAGGTGCCTCAAGTGTACTCCAAGGAAATCGCTCGTTAGGTGCGAGTAGAACATCAGAACATTCAAAATGATGCCCAAATCTCGTGCAGGTGTGAAATGCTCTGCTGCTCACTTTTCCTCTTTTTTTCTAAACTGACGCTTACCTCATGCGCCTGAGGTGAAGACATTTGTTGGCTAGCTTGCTAACAATAGTGTGACTCGGTTGAAAAACACAGCAGCCGTAACAAGATCAGACACAGTAAGTTTGAACTACATCAAACAGAAACAGAAACCTCAGAATGTAGAATCTGAACAATAAAAAATGTTGGAAGGAATGAATGCTTACATCAGTAGCTAAGAGAAGAACGATACAACGAAATAATGTGAATATAGGAAAATATCCAATTAAATTAGCTTAGACAAAACAAAAACAATAAAAAAAAACACATCAGAAAAGGCAGAACTTGAGTATGATGGCAATATCTAATATATTATTCATATATTTTATGCTTCTTCTGTGAATTGAAAATTGGATTTGTAGACAGTGGAACAAGTCTGTCCTATGTTTGGGTTGAATGAGCCTGCAGCGTGAACGTAGCCCAACTGAGGTCATCTTGATCCAGAAATCAACCAAATATTATCAGAAGATTTTGAGGTGTTGCAGCGCAGTGAGCTCGTGTTCATGTTTTACCGTGTCCTTTCTAGATCAGCGACAAACCCAGACTGGAGTATCCAGGCTACAGAGAGCTGCACTTTCTGACTGGACTCCACCAGTTGTCTATGGTTGTTCCAGCCTCCCCCGATGCAAAGACGGTCAGCTTCGTGCAAGTGAAGAAGAAGGAGGAACTTCTCCCCTGCGACAAAGAGGAGAACATCTCCATACAATACACGATAGTTGGAGAGGCCGAGGGCTTTGCGGATCTGATGTATCTGGTAAGCGGTGGGTGAGCTGTTTCCATCGTCCTCTTGCCGTCGCGATCTGCTCGCTAATAAAGGACGGAGGCTAAAACAGCGATAAATGGCCGCTTTCACGCTTTTAATGTTGGACGGCTTTAAAGAGCGTCATTCGAACGGAGGCCTCAGTCAGTGGCAGCTGTCACTGGGTCCAAAAGGTAGCAGTCCCATTGACAACACACACCCAAGTGTGAATTCTCACTGATCTTTTCTGCTAGTCTGAAAGAGTACATAAAAACACCAAAAATCACAAAATTGATAAGACAGCACAGACACCGTTGATAACTTTAGCCTAGATTTTCTTTTATTTTACTCGCTGCTTTGTTTTACAACTGCACATACAATTAAAGAGAGTATGCTAGCTGTAAGTTTGCTGTAAGTAAGATTTTGGCGCCAAGAGCCAAGAGCTTCACTGGGGGTCATCAGGAGTGTTTTGACGACGAGTCCCCAACACCTCAAAAAGGCTCGTCGGTGACATCTGGCGTCCGAGATGCGCCCCCCCTCTGCTCTTAGCCCCGCTGCGCATTCTATCCTTCTGACCTATGGTGTTATTTCGGGGCCCAGGAAGTGTCTCTCCTCTTGACCCAGAGCCACCAACTAGCCTTTTCAGCTACACCTGAGAGGGCTTTGATGGCTTGGCGTTAGGCTTGGTCGCGAATTCCCATGTCCTTAAGCAGTCTCCATTGGCACAGAGAGTTCTATGGTGTAGACGGTGTGAAATGACACGGACCGGAGCATGAGGTCTGGTCTGAGATTTGTAGTGACTGTCTCTGCAGGGAAGCAGAGCCTTTGGTTCAGATCCGCCACCTGCCGCCAGCCCCCAGTCTTGTACCCCTCCCAACTGGCCATAGTCCGATCTTACGCCGACCTTGGTTCTCACGTCTCCCTCATGTGCACAGAAATCACATCAGGAATTTACAGATAACTGTGGCAGAATTGAATCAAAGATGACAGTTTTAGGTGTCATAACGCGGCGGCGCCACCATACAGCCTCCTCCCTACTGAGATGACCTGAAGGAGGGTGGGACACATGGAGGAAATCAGTGTTTTACACATTTATTTACAAGTACATATACTGCACATTGATCAAGCACATTACGACCATCAGTGTGCAAGCTCACGTCAACAAAATGTGACTATTGTAATTTGTGCTGCTGTTTTCTCCCATAATTCTCCAGGTCTTAGCCAGAGGAGCCATCGTCATGCACGGAGTGAAAAAGGTTAAAGTTGAGAGTAAAACAGGTGGGCGGTGCCCGATGTCAAAAAACATGTGAGGGTTGGTTGCTGTGCGATGGCACATGGTTCATATTGGCTGCGTCTGCCGCTGCAGTGATTGAGGGCGAGGTATCCTTCCCGCTGACGGTGTCCCCGGACATGGCGCCGTTGGTCCAGGTCGTGGCGTACGCTGCGCTTCCCAGCGAGGTCGTGATCGCCCACAGCGCTGATTTCGACACTGAGAAATGTTTCAACAATAAGGTCAGTAAGACAGGAAGGTGGAAGACGGGGAGTGGGCTAGGCCAACCGACATCTTGATTGTAAAATCACCAGTCATCTGAAGCAGTGGAGAACAAAAGAAAGTTAAATTGTTAAATTCTGCTCAGCCGATTTTCAGTTAGGCGATGACACGTTCCATTAGCAAATTTAAGGATTTAAAGAGTTATATTTGTGTGTTTATACACATTTCATCACTGCTCCTTAGCTCAAAAGGTTCAGATGGTCTGTTTTCTTTGTGTGTGTGTGTGTGTATGTGTGTGCGCGCGCGAGTGTGTGAGTGAGTGTGTGTGAGTGTGTGTGAGTTTGTGTGTGAGAGAGAGAGAAAAGGAGAGCGAAAGACTGTTATATACTAAAGACATCATTATATCCCCTTGCAAACATGTTTACTGCCCATCAAACAAACCAAGCTCAGTTGGTGGTAGTATGACTT
>CAAKHG010005698.1:889-28200 GCA_901007715.1 Dactylopterus volitans
GAAAACGCAGGTACCACTTTTTTAAGCACAATGAGCGACGACGGTAAGTTCTTTTGTTACAAGCTCAGCTGTGTTTTCTCGGTTGTGTTGGCCGCTGTTGTTATATCAAAACTTGCAACAACACAAAAATGTAATGGTTATTACTCTTCTGCGCTATTGCACACCTTCCGTTTTTCTAGAATTGTTGCTATTTAATATTGGATTGCAGTCGCGTACGTTTGTAAAATGCCTAATCTTGTAACATTTATCTGATTAATAAATACTGCTTATACTATTTACTCCTGGTCAATTTCTGTACATTCATCTTATACCCTATGAAATATTTAAAATTTAATCTGTTGCTGTTGCTCTCACCAGAATATATTTCAGGTTTGATGTTACTGTAGCATAAATTGTCTTTTCAATATTATTTTGCATTTATTAATGTTGCGTAGACTATTTAATCCCATTCACCACAACAACACCAAACACTTTTCATGTAGTCTGATAAACCACTTGGCAATAAAGCCGATTCTGATTTCTGTTCAGAGTGACGTTTCGAGAAGTGAGGAGGGTTCCCATGGCGATGGATCCCGGTCTGGACCATCAGCAACGTCAACACCCGCACCGGACACTTCACCACTGACGCCAGCAACCTCCAGCGCCATGGCACGCAGCCTGTAGTCACGGAAATACTCACAAAGTTATGTTTATACTTGTAGAATTCAAACGTTCGATCTCAGAATAGTGGTAGTAGCAATAGCTATATTTAGCCTGCCGTCTGAGACTCTGTTCATCACGCTGCACCGCCATTCGCTTAAATTAAGAGAGGTGAATTGTCTCAAGCCCCACATGGGAGGATCTCAGGGTCCTGACGGAGATGAAGGTGGCCGATGCAGAGCAAGAGGAGTTGAACCAGGCACAGCAAGAGCAGCTGTTTGAGATGACCCTCGCTGATGCCGTCCATGCCAGGGAGCCGGAAGCAGCCCAGAGGAGGGACATGAGGGCGGCAACCGTGGCCTTCAACCAGGTCCTGCTAAGCCAGCTTCTTCAGACACAAAGTGGCCGGCATGACTCACGTCGTCCACCCCTAACCTAGGTTCCTCTGCCGGGGGACAATGGTGTAAATAGTTTAGCTGTGTTACACTAATTTCTTCAATGGCTTTAGTGTTGAGTTCACCAAATATAAGGTTTGACAAAAACAAAGGGGGCATGTATATGTGGAAAGACACAACCAGGGTTGTTCAGATTAAGAGAGAGTATGGTGGGAAGCGTAAGATAGAGAGTGGGGAGAGTGACAGGTGGTTAATTATTGTTATTCTTGTTTTCCAAACGCAAGTGAGAACAAAGCAGAAGTGTAAATATGAAGTCAACCTTCTGCTTGAAAATGATTATTTGACAGTCAGTTCTTGGACATTTTCTTTTAACCCAAAATGTTGCTTTTCTAATGAGAACAATCGACATTCAGCTGTTGATAACAAGGAACGAATGAAGCGAGAAGCGTTTGCATGATACTAGAGAGTCCAGCGGTTTGAAACATTCACTGTTTACATATTAAGACAGAATATTCTTGGGTTCTTGAAAGATTCATGTAAAATGGCAAAAATGCCGGTGCTTGTTGATTTTCAGTTGTTTTGTGTTGTGTCTCTTGATGCCACGGAACCTGCGTTTCCTGCAGAACCTACAGAAAAACTACAAGATGGCAGCCATCCTTCTAACATATCGCCTTCTTGGCCTATATCTTTCTTTATCAAAACAGTCTGGATGAGTTTGTGTTATACGTGTATTTTATTTATTTTTTTTTATTTTTTATTTTTTTCTGTCGTGAGCAATTGAGTGTTTCAGGAGTTGACATTTGGACTTAAATATGATCTGACACCTGGCCCGGTGTTAACCCTTTGTGCATACCATGCAGATACTGTCACGTTACAATAGCCACAGTGATCCGTGCCTCTCAGTGAGCTTGAGGCGCTGCCGGCGGGGAAAGTTTATCCCGTCTTGTGTCCCTGTGACAGGTGCAGGATTTTGGCTTTGCTGGTTCAGCTTAGTGCTCAACAGCCAAGTGAGGTTGGAAAAGAACATTTTTACTGCACACGCGAGGAAAGATCTGCGCTCTGAGAAAGTAGCGTGGTATGGACTGTTTTTTTTGGGGGTTTTTTTTGGTACATACACAGTGCATGGTTACTTGGTGGCTAGCTTGGTTTATTTTCTCGCTTTTATAAATTTATATAAAAGAATGATAGGTTCATGTGAACCTTTTGAAAACAGAGCAAACCTTCACTGATGCCAATGGGGTCAGGTGTCATAATCACCCCCTGGAGGTCTTTGCTCTCTCGCTGGACTGTTATCACTGCATCACTCTCCATACCCCTAACAAGTGCATTGAGCACCGTAATTGCTGTCATCAGTGAAATCCAACGACGTTTTGAGTCCAGAGTCTTTCAGCACGTCACACTCGGGATGCTTCTCCCATTTTTTCATGTCACAAAGGCCCGAAGTTAAAATGAGCCAACTGCTTTGTCAACACATTAACCTTAGGCCATTTGGTTGGGAACATTTGTCTGTTCTCATTCGCGTCCAAACATATCTCTGCTGTCACTCCATTTTACGAGCTGGGATTAAAGGTCGTTGGCTGGAGATTCCAGTGCTTCCAGAGTGACTGCGCGCCAGCGGCTTGGACTCTGAACGGCGGCATGGGAACGCGAGGAAACCGGGAGAAGGCCACACATGGAGGACAAATAAGTCACGCTGCTCGGATATGTAGTTCGCATGTCAGTCACCCACATGAGACAGTGTTGAGAAACAGACGTTCATTATTTTTAATGTGTCTATTAATGTAGTCTGACTTCAAATGCACGGACATGAGGATGGACTGGAGTCACATGTTACCAAGTCACGCTGAGACCATTCGCACCCGCAGCCCTGACGCGAAAGAACACACATGTCAACACATTTAAACACGTCACAACCCCTTTACGCTCGGCTTTGAGATATCGGTGCAGATAAAATATGGATTACAATAAAACCGTGCAAATGGTGAGATATAAAGTTGGAACCTGAATTTTTATAGGGTGGGCTTAGGTGATTTCAGTCCTCAGTCCTCAAAACCTCATTGTTTTGAGGACTTATCGATGATATTAACTTAAAAAAAAAGGTTTCTCACGCAGCTGCATGATATAGGAGTGAATAATTCAACTATTATAAAAATTACTCTTAAAGGCTGGAGGTTCAGTTTAGCTGCATATTCTGCATCCTAAACAACTCTTAAAGTCTGGAACCCTACAGCAGCGTAAGTGGTTTGGAAGCTAATTTTTTTTTTTTTTTTTTTTAATTTAAAAGATGTAAATAGTATCGCTATGATCACCAGCAAAAATGAACAAAAAAAAAAACTGAACCAAAAAAAATATAATTGTCGTATGTTTGGACTAAAGGTTTGGACTCTCAGATAACTGTTAATGAGGTCTCAGATCTCCCCCCTCCTTCTTTTTGGGGCTTGATGTCTTATGAAGGATGGTAGAGGTCAGGTTGAAGGTCAGAAAACGTTCTGAGAGAACTGCTGGTGGGAGTGCCAGAACGAGAAATCAAAACCCCCTTTTGACAACCGAAGACCTTCCCAGTCTCCGGAGTGGCGGTTCGCCGTTCCGCTGTGCAGCCGTGCTTCACTAATATGACCTTCACGGAAGAGTCATCAGGGTCAAAACTTTCCTGCATCTTCACCACACGATTCAGCGTCGGAGGTAAGCAAAAGAGCTTCTAAACAAGCCTGACGCATTTTGGAAGCAAGCCCTGCAGACTGATGCATTTCAAATGGAACGTTTCGGTCTCAGTGAGCAAAGCTGTGGAGAAAAATGGGTGCAGAATGTCATTTGGAGAACACCTCGCCCACTGTTAAACACGAAGGTGGATCCATCACGCTTTGAGCTCGTGTTGCAGCCAGAGGCACGAGGAACATTGCACGGTAGAGGAAGTAGGATTCCATCACATGAACTCCAGCAGTGGATTCTGGGCGCAGGATAAGAATCCTAAGCATAACTGGAAAGCCACCATGGATGACCTCAAGAGGTGCAAGCTGAAGGTTCTGCAAAGACCCCCCAGTCACATCACTAAAATAATCACAAACATCTGTGGTACTATCTTACAGAAGATAGTACCAAATGTAAAAGATGACAACATGTTGAAGAACTACAGAGACTTTTAGGTGGTTTCAAAAAGCCTTAGATTATGAGCATTAACATGAATGAATGAACAAATGAATAAATAATGAATTTATTCTATTTTCAAACACATATTACACAATAAACAAAGGCAGAAACATAGAAAATAAAAGCAATTGTAAAAAAAAACATAGCATGTACACATGTTCAAAAAAGGAGAGGGAAGAAGTATAAAACTCCTACCCCTTTGTGACGCCTCGCAGTTCATAAATCTACCTGTATTTGCCAATATATATACAAATGGCTATATATGTGTAATATATGTATGGCATACAAATATGCATATAAATATATAATAAACATATAGTACAATTCTATCCATATAAACATATAATAAACACATACTACATAAACATTCATATAAATATATAATATTCTATCCATATATCCTTATAAATATATATTACGCTTACTACATAGATGTCCACATCATGCATCCACGTAGAAATCTAACATAAAAATACTCTGCAATTATAATATAATAATTTTCACAATTTTAACATGCAACTGCACAATCCAATTCTCTAAGCGCCGTCTGATGGACAAGCTGGCCCAACACAGATCTCTTAAACAGGTCATCAGAGTGTAACACAAGATACCAGTAGGCAGGTCTTTTATGGATATTGGCTGCGACCAGTGTTCAGCAAGCTTCAGTTAAAAGCACCCACTGAGGGGTGTCTAATATCAGCCACTGTATGGATTATAAGGGGATTGGGCATTAACTCCCTCACCAGCCCAAACGTTCAGCCTTAAACCATGAGCTGAGATGATGTTCCGCTTTTTTCCACCATCAGTCAGAACTAATAGCCTGCTATTGGTAGGATTTCCTCCAGCATGAACTAAAAGATGCTCTACCTGGGTGTGTGCGTGTGCGTGTGTGTGTGTGTGTGTGAGAGAGAGAGAGAGAGAGAGAGAGAGAGAGAAAGTGAGAGAAAATGATCTAATATGCACGGATTGCTGATAGTTGCTCCTTTCCTTCCAGTTGGGGTAGGAGTATTGAGCATTAGTATAATATTATGAATCCAAGTTAATGTGATGATAGGATCAATAAACCACAATTTTTTTTTAATCAATTTTATATTACTTATAATTGGCACATGAACATAACTGTCCTATAAACTGACCTATAAGCATTAGCATGTAGCATAAATCATTCAGCCAGTCTCCCTCAAATCCCATTTCTGTACAAATAAACTGAATTCTCAATTGCATTGTGGGTGAAATATATTTTCTTGTAGATTACATGACACGCACATCTTTCATGCAGGTTATGTTCATTTGCAGCATATTTGTCTGCAAAAGATAAGTTCGTCATATGCCTTCATGAGAAATGTTGTTGTGACGCGGCCACAACAGCCTGCGACTCGAACAAAGAGCGAAGCTCTATCGCGTGTCCTCATCATGAAGGTCTGGTGAGGTTTAGTGAGAAGAATAAGGTGAGGCTTGAAGTTTACAAATCCACAAATGTTTGACAACCTTTGCATGAAACATAATTCAGAACGCTATTTCATGGGAACGCGGTTAGGATGCAGAGGAATCATCATAAATGGGGATCCCTTACATGACTGTTCATTAGCCATTTTTAACGTTGTTTTTTTTTTTTTTTTGTGAATCTGTACCTGGCATCACAGAATGTTTAGCATTTCCTGATTTTTCAGCACTTGGTATCAGTGGCCTCCATCAGGCGGACGGGGCAGCGCCCGGTGGAGCTGTGGCTGGGTGGCGGTCTCACAAAACGCAGGACACTGACACCAAGAGATCAGGGTGGGCAGCAGTTTTTATTTTTTCCGGGACAATCATACTGATGTGGACACAGTAAACCAAAGTCCACTCATTTTACAATTAAATTGAATGAAGTTAGAGTCCATGATCATTTTGGAGATCATTTTGCCAATCATTTTCCATCTGGGTATTTGCCAATCCACCATCATATAGACCGGCAAGAAATTCCTCAGTGATTTTAAAGCTGTTGAGGATCCCTCAAGCAAGAATTATACAAATCTGTAACTGGAGGTTAGCAGGAGTTGAGTTAAATTTAGTGAGCGTCCTCTGTTGGGAATCAAGTTAAACAGCAGCAGAGGCTCATTGTCGTTATCGGCCTTGAGCTTCGTTAGCATGTTGGTGTCTTTTGCGAAAAACTTTGTCTAAGATAGTAAAAGGTTGTACTTTTATTAATACACTTCTGTATGAAACCAAGATCACGATCTTTCTTTAACCTTAACCCAGATTTAAACTTAACCATGAAATACATTTGCTAACGCTGTATGAGAGGATTTTGTACCACAAGCCTGCAGATTATATTATATATTTTTCATATGATATTCACAAATTTCACATTGTATATCTTTAAGCTAAGGTCTGACTTTCTTGACTTTATCATTTTAGAAGCCGTCAAACTCACAGAGTCGCTTTCATTTCAGCCATGTTGGCAACACACCCCAAAATGGTTTGGGATCACACTCTGTCACCTTCACAAATGGCTCCAGGCATTGTCCTTGCGGAGCCTTTTAGAGTCACTGGGCGCTCATATGATCAGACCAGCTTCTCCGCTGCTCGGAAAAAGAGGCGGACACTCTGCTTGAGTCAATAAGTGATTGAATGAGAGAGGCGCGGACGGGGAGGACGCGAACTGGCCACAGTGAGATCGCGGGGAGAGGCAACCGAAATGGGGGAACTAAAGGTTAATAACAATGGTGATGAGGAATTGGCAGCGAGGCCATTAAAAACAAAGAGCGGGGGCCGTGGGCTAGAGCCCGGCAGTGTGCGGAGAGGCCTGACTTAACTGTACACCACACCACAAGTGTCATGAGCTGCGCCGCATGATGCTTGTCTAGTTGCAGGGAAAACAATCACGGTACTCAGTCAAGCCATTAATAACTGTTTGCGAGCCGGTCGATGTCTAAGCATCAAATGTTCTCGTTCGTGGTGGGTGTGTGAGCGCGTGCTCCGCGGTGTTAATTTTCCAGCGATGGGATGAGTCCCAGCGTGATTCATATTAAAAGTCAATTGGCCTTAAAATTTGGCCAGACCCCCAAAGTCTGCAGCGGTGAGACGCTATCTGTCAGCTAATGGCAGACCAGCCCACACTCATACAGGCTGAAATTGAATCTGACCACAGAAGCCAATGGCCCAGAGACAAGTGTCACAACGGCTGACCATTACGCTGATGACATTCTCTCCGCTAACTGGCTCCTCTTCCTCCTCCGCCAGTCGCGCGATGGGCGTCCGGTGGGCGCCGGGCGCCTTGCGAGCCCTCCTGCGTGACACATTGACGTCTATGAGGAACAGCGCCCCCGAAGGAGTCCTTAGACCTGCCCCGCGCGCTGCCCTGCTGCATGGCCGCGGGCGAAGGGGGCGCGCGAATGCACGCCGTCAGCAACCGCTTGTCCTGTAGCATTAGCAAGAGCCATCAGCGTGTCGTGGCTTCTTAATTTCTCGCCTGTGTGCCTGTTTGCTGAGGTATGTCAGCTCTGGCTGGGAAGCAGAAAGAGATGAAGGCAGAGAGGTGATCACCCTCCCGCTGCTCCTGTGATTCCACTATAACCTCAACAATAATTACTGTGCACGCCATTTGCTGCGGCACCAAACTTTACCACTCAGGGCCAACGCGTCCGCTTGTTGGCTTCGCAACTTCTTCGACACCTCCCGGCTGACGCCGCCGCATCCACATTGCCACGAGAGCGGAAATCTTGAACTCTTAATGCCCTCAGCAAAGTTGTGAAGTCACAGGAGTTGCAACAGCACGCCGAGGCTTCTTAGTGGCGCATGTTCAAGGCGTGAATGGGTGGACCTGCTTTTGTTGAGGCAGCAAAATTAGTTTTTTTTTTATTTTGAATTGGGCTAAAACTGAAAACGGGCACAACAAACGTGATTTTGTCCTTGTTGCGCTTATGCACCACTATTGCAGTTTTGAACGGTGAAATGTAATACTGGTTAATGGCTCATTCAATAAACACGCATCACCGTTAAAAAAAAAAAATCATGAAACACAAAATCATTTTAAATCTCCCATCTGGGTTATGAATGCCTGTGCGAACATCGTGAACGCCCCCCCCCCAACTCATGATGATTCGAGAATCTGTCGGGTTCCAGGGGAACGTTTCCCAGGGGCCCCATCAACTGGTGTTCATCCAGATTATTATGAATATTCCGACACCAACGACAAATGTACGAAATATGAACATTCATTTTATTTCTCGACGCTAAGACATTTTACAGATGCTGTTGGCAAGTGCAAAGGCTGACACGATGTCCTCCATCTCCAAAGACCTCCGCACACTGCACCCCGTTGAAATAAGAGCCGGTCCTGAAAGGCCCCGCTGTGACATGGCTGACCCGAGAAAAATCGTGGTAAGTTTTCAAGCTGAGAAAAGCTTCTCTCGCCGGAGCCAACGGTGACTGGAAAAGACAAAGGGCAAAGCTGGGGTTTCCACTGAGCTCCAGAAGCGAGCTCTTTGGGAATGCATCTGTTATGGATGCGGGATCCGGAAGGGCGTGAACAGCATAATCTCACCTCCAGGACCGAGAAACTGTCTGTTTGTCACATTAAAAAAAAAAGAAAGAAAAAAAAGCACATTTTCACCGTGGACGGTTTCAAATCAGTGTTGAAAAAATGATCACGCCTGGGGTTGTCTCACCGCTATGGTGGAGGTCTGTGGTTTGGCCACGGAGACGCTTGGCGAGGAAGGGATCATGGTTGGGGGGCAATTGTGGCTTTTAACAAACTGTCCGTACTTGGGGCAGCGAACGAACATCATTTTCCTGCTGCAACCTCCCTCCCATCTACAAGCCCTGTCTCCACTCACTGCTGGCAGCGGACATCAGCAGTGTGTGTGTGTGCGCGTGTGCGTGTGTGTGTGTGTGTGTGTGTGTGTGTGTGTGTGTGTGTGTGCGTGTGTGTGTATTTTAGCTACACATTACATACTGTGTTTCTCCTTATCAGTCTGGCTAAGATGTTCCTCTCCGGGCTTCACTCTCTCTCTCTCTGACTCTCATCTCTGGAAATACCGACCATGCTTACAGCTAAGAGGAAGAATTATTGTTTGATATTTAATTTTCTTCCCAAAATAAATCATTCTGAAAATATCTGTATTTAAAAAAACAACTATTTTTTTTCTTTTTTCAGACTACCGTATTCAACTCCCCCTTATCAGTAATTTAATGCACATAATGTGCCACAAACAGCTTCAATCTGGCCTTAATTATTTTGAGCATCTATGGTAAACATCCTATTGTCATTATGTTTTGCGTGATCGGTGTGTGTATATTTGTACGTCTTCAGTTTCGAGATCTCGCTGGGCGAACTGACTGAGCCGGAGCACACTTGAGAACCACTGAAATGTAAAGTACGGTTGTCGGGTCAGTCTAAAGATTAGCACAGAAATGGAGCGATTTGATTCTGCGAGAGGCGACAGTTGAACAGTTTGGACAGCTGGTTAAAGAGGCTGCCTGCGGTGCAATGCCCGGCAACGAATGCTGCGGCTCCAAGGAGGAACTTGGAAAAATTGTTTCAATGAGAGCGAAATCTGTAATAGAAGAACTGGCAGTCGCTTAGAACGCCAGCGCAGTCTTGCAAATGTCCACCTAAAGATAAGACAACCGTCTGTATGTCCTGATATTTCCTGCCGCCCGGCTCCTCTCCATACCAGTAATCTCACTCAACAGTGACCGTGAATGCTCTTTCTCTCTCTCTTTTTTTTTTTTTTTTTTGTCTTTCGTGTCAACCTCCCCCCTCCTTCTCCTTGCTTTCATTGGATCCATCTTGGTGGCAGATGTAGGAGGCCTGGGGCAGCTCCGCTCACTACATGAGGCAGAGAACCTTTGTTAACGTTCTATTCTTCTTTCCCCCCATGACAGCAATGAAACCATCATGGCAGGGAAAGGCTTTAGACTGTGAAAAAGCGTCTTTGCCCCCACTTTTAACGTTCATTTTCTCCGTGGACGGCGGCACTAACAAAGTTAAGAGCTCGGGATTACAGCCCGCGCGGCTTTGATGCTCTCCTCTTTATTCCGGGATCCGACGTTTCTGACGCTCGCGTCCAATGTGTGAGGATCGGCTTTATTGCCAATGTGGCCGGCACAGCGAAGGTGCGTGTCCATCTATCATTCGAGCATTGTTACAAGCTAGCATGTGGCTAAGGCTAACGCCACTAATCACCCTGGCACGGTGCTATTGAAAATGGGCAATGTATTTATCATTAATCACATGGAGGCGGTCTGTCCACATCATTCCAGGGCTTCACCACGATTCCTTAGACTAATTTGATGGTAATGAGCCCATTGATGCACAGTGCCTGATGACTACATTAACAAATCGCTCTGTGGCCTGTTTTGGACAGGCTGCATCTGATCCTATTGGATGATCTCTCGCCATCTTTCTCTTTAAGATGGGGCTGTGGGAGCTGTTTAAAAAAAAGGCCTGGTGATGATTCAGATACATGAACTGTTTTCGCGCCATTGCCGAATCCATTTTTGCCAACTTTAAAACAACAGATGTGACAGATTTTAATTAAAATTGATGAAAAGAATTAAAAATATGGTTAAAGTTAAAGATGAATTGTTTGGCAAGTTATTCACTGAAATTATGGTAAAAATAGGATCTTTCCAGAATAGTGGGAAATCCTCTTATATTATTATATTATATGATTATATAAAGCTGGAACATAGTGAGAAAAAAATCACTCAGTCTGATAAAGGGAATTCATTTCTTACAAAGGGTCCTCAAGGGCTCCTGTTCTGCAGGCTTTAGATGTCTCCCTGATCCATCACTCTAGATTTAAATTTAAATTTAAACTCCCAGGAGACCTGTAAATGTCCAAATCATTTTATGACACTATGTACTGTAGACAATGAAATCTCCATATTCTTTGCTATTTTTTGTTGGGGAAAATGTATTCTTAAATTGTTGCTTAAACCCGTTGCCAGTTAAATTCATTAATTGTGAGATTTTCCAAATGTTTGCGGTCCGAATTTCCCAACTTCTCAAGTCTTTGGTTGCTGGTCTCACAACGTTTTTGGAATTAAAAATTCAAACAACAATGCTATTTCTCAGCTTCAGCGTCTGAAGTGTTTTTACGCTGTTTTCATTTCTATCAAATATGGGGCTTCAATCTTACAATGCAAATGATCACATTCTGTTTTTGCTGACATTTTACGAAGCGTCCCAACGTTTTTGGAAACGGGGCCGTTCCCAACACAGGCCTGAAAGGCAAGCAATAGACAAATGTGCAACAGTGACACCAGGTGGTAGCTTGTCATGATGCACAATTTAAACAAGCCAACCAGGATAGAAAAACTTGAGAAAATGGATGCTCCCTAAATTTTATTAATTTCAACGTCAGAGTTTATTTTTGAGATCATTTAATGAAGTGTTGGGTGTATTGAAATCAGTTGAAAATCAGTGTGCATTTATTACCCACTTCTCTCAAAGGTAATTTAATTAATTTACCAATTACTGCATATAAAAGAAATTAGTCACTCGTATAAATACTTGCTTAATGCGCACAAACACTGACTGTCTTTTTTGTTCTTATTTTAGTTTTTCTGAGACACAGCATGGTAGCAAGTTGCCTGAAGCATCAAAGTTGTGGATAGATTGCTTAAAATCTGTCGATTGAGTGATGCTTGTCTATCACTGTGATGCCACAATGTCACGTCGGGTGACGTCAGATCGTAGCCCAGAAAGTCTGGTGAGCAGCCTGCATGCACCGACACAAACGTATGTTCTGTTGTTGTTGAATTTAAGAAGTAGTCATTTATTTTACTCTTTACTTCCAAATGTAGTGGGGCTACAGGACTGCATTACGCCAACACTGGTTAAAACCATGTATTTGCTTAATTTAGCAAGTGTTGTCCCTTCATGTATGTACATGTAACCTCCTGGTCAGAAGTCCTCACAGCGTGACAAAAATGTGTGTGTGTGTGCGCGCGTGCGTGTGTGCGTGTGTGAAGTCATGGATCGGGCCCAGGCAGCCGTCCAGTGTCACCGTATGCATTCACTTTCTATGCAAATGAGCTAGCTTAGTGTCCAGAGGGTGCGATTCTTCTGTCTGCAACAGCTTTGACTGATCACAGCTTGACAGCTTCAATGTGTGTGTGCTTTGTATGTGTGTGCTCATTGACTTTATTATTATTGGTGGGTGGACCTGGCAATTGGCCTGCCCTGTTTCTGATGAGCAGCTGAGTCTATGGACACACACACACACGCGCGCACGACTACTCACACACACATATGCACGCACGGTGCGCACAATTTTTTTGTTTAAAAAAAACCCATTTGCAATAAAGCTCCACACGCCAACCACAAGACCTTATATGACACCATCAAAGAATTATACGTCTTTTACAAAAGCAAACACATCACTGATTATTTGAATAAGCACATGGATCAGCAGCTACACGGTGCCAGAAAAGGGGGCACGGCAAGACATCAGTATGACAAATAGACTACTTGATATAATTCTTGATGTTTCTGATATGTGAGTTTGACCCTCGTCCCATCCAGTAATATGGAGGAGGCGGGGTTTATCACCTGCTGCAGCCAGCCACCAGGGGGAAGTCGAGATGTTTTGGCCTCGCTTTGGAGGGGCTTGTCAGGATGTCATGTTTCACACACTGTGTTTGTCTAAATAATAACTCCCGATGCGACAAGCACAGCCGTGGCAGTTAAGAAGCCACGGCTGAATCGCTAACTCGAGATCAACGTGGGCTGAAGCTCCGAATCAAAGACGTCACACCACATTTTTGCCAGTTAGTTGACAAGTGATAGCATATTCATACGGTAATGCAAAAAAAGTGCTGTACTGTATGAGGTACTTCCAAGTTTACACTTTGCACTTGTATGTTACTGGTCCGCTCATGGAACCTCCAAGCTAGCAACAATCATCCACATGGAGCTTTTATTTGACAAAAGAGAAATGCTTGCGCGAAAATTGGAAGAGAACTTGCCAACATTCCTTTTAAAATCCTACTGTTAATTTCTCTTAGTTGATCTCATCCTTAAGGACATTTTGACAAATGACATACATAATACTGTAATTATTTTATCGCTGACAATAATATCATGTTCAATAAAAAAGAGGGACTGTGCTTGCTATGATTAATTACATTTTATGAAATTGTTTGTTTGTTTGTTTGTTTGTTTGTTTGTTTGTTTGTTTGTTTCTTTCTTTCTTTCTTTCTTTCTTTCTTTCTTTCTTTCTTTCTTTCTTGTGAGATTTGGTCACATTCAGGTAAAATCGTTTGGGTTCCACTCAATAATGTGTTTGTGTGAAACAGGGGTCTCAGGAAAGGCTACTTTCTGAAATGAAACCATTGGTTAAATCAGAACTTGAGTTACACGCACGCACGCACACACACACACACACACACACACACACACACACACACACGCCTCATACACTCAACGGTATATACGACCTTCCTCTCGTATCTGCGTGACGTTTGCAGCGGGGCACAGGAGCAGAGCGGGACCCCTCTGAGCTGGCAGTCAAACTGAAACGTGGAATAGAAGAAACAGCTGCAGGTCTCAGGCCTCTCTGGTAAAGGCCTGGTCCTCGTCCAGCCTCCCTGGCACCTCGGCGCTGTCAGCGGTTCTGCTGCTGCTGCGCCTCTGTTTTGAATGCTGCCACCGGAGTGCAGGCCAGTGCCGTGACGACTCTCCGCCTCAGCCTTACTCTCTCTCTCTCTCTGTATCTCTATCTCTCTCTGACACACACACACACACAAAAGTTGCAGGATGAGTTATATTAACCAGATTTTTCATTGTTTTGCATCAGTAAAGCTTTTTTTTTATCCATTTGCTGTTGATGCTGCGTGTCCACCGCCGCTGCACCGCTGCCATGCTGCCATGCTGCTGCCTTTTTTGTTTGATTTGTTTTGTTGTTGTTACCATTATCATGGTTGGGTTTTTTTTTTTTTTCATTGATCTCTGTTTGCTTAATTTAGTTTTCGTTGCTGATGCTCTGTTATCGCTATCTCTTGTCCTGCCCCCTCTTAAGCGAATTTGTTTCAGATAATACATTGCAGGCAAAGCATTAGCAGGAGGCCTTCAACTCATCTACTGAGTGTAAAACTGTAAAACTGTGTGGCATCCAGTACACACGTCCAGTACACTCATACTGCCTAAACTACCAAACAGGTCAGGGCCAATGAATAAAGGATTAAAATAAAACGAAGGCTTGGGACTCAATAAAGACCGCAGTCACTATCCGAGGGGTGATGAGGACTGACAAGATCCCACCCAGCTTAAACACAATGGTCACGGTCAGTTTACTTTCAAATTTACTGTTAGATCCCCTCAACTTTCCTCTATACAATGCCCAAACACAAGTGCATAAAATGTCGCAACATAAAATAATAATGAATACAATTTTTTGGAAGATTGATGAACATTTATGTGTTACACCACCAGGGGGAATTCACTTTGTAAATACCTTCACTTTCCGCACTGCACATGCGGTGAAAATGTTGTGGTTCTGTTTCTGAGGGAGCAGACAAAGCCTACATTTTTATCCATTTCACATTCAAACTCTTCGGCTGCCCATTTTACTGGATGTGCATGCGGGCCTGTTCAATTTAATAACTGTGGGTCTGATAACATTCAGATCTGAAAACGATCATTTCCGTTGGGTGGATCCAAGTTGAAACTACAAAATAAAGCAGGAAATGAGTCCAAAAAGGGGGCGAACCATCACAGCTGTCAACTATGGGGTGCTAACATTTTAGAGAGTCTCATATTAGCGTACAACACTCAGAACAAAGAAAGAAATCCAACTCTTTATGACCGAGTCAACAAAATCTGTCAATTGCAATCTTATGACTGAAGCACTTTGACGCCAAGCCATGAGGCTCCATATGTGTCTGTCCTCCGTGCAGCCTCCGCCACTTGCATAATACTGTATTACATTTGACACATGTGAGAAGTCCGAGGTTCTAGCATAACCGAACGCATGTGTCAGCGTTTGGCGAGCCTCCTGCGTTGTGTGTAAAGAAGCCTGTCTCTCTGCGAAGCATCCAGGAGTGGATGAATGAACGATCCCATTCTCAGGAATACTATATCACTGCGCTGAGAGGGCTGGGAGCCTCCCGATTAAGCTTTGTCCACACACACCCACCCACACACACACACACACACACACACACACGCACACACACAGGCTGTCTCCAAGCATAACTAATGGCAATGTTTCAGAGTGGTGACAGCAAGCGGCATGTGTGTGTCTGTCTGACCATTATGGTTGTTACGATAATAATGAGAACAAATGAGAGCCATCCATTTCCTGCCTGGCTGCTGATTGGCCCTGATGGCCAATATGGCACTGGGTGATCCATCTTCAAGCCACTCCCCCTAACAATTGGCCCTACGACCAGCTGGGGATGGTGTCAACCAATGAAACTCCAGCACTGAGGCTTCAAATAGGGAAAGTTTAGCGTAGTGTTGCTGGGAATAATTGATATGGAATGCGTGGGATACCGAAGCACAACACTGACATGAGTTGTGAGTCATGTTACCATGACTTCAACTACTGCTGGATTCTTTAAAACATATGCCACGCAACAGTCATTTCACCGCTCATTATTTGTTGCGTGGAAATAATGGGGTGGAAATTATAAACCCTTTGTTCTCTCTCTCAACAGAAATTTCATTAAACATATTGAGAAAGAAAAAAATATGTAAATAAGCTTTAAACAAACACAAACCTTTTGGTGCCATAATGGGAATTATTATTTGTTCTGAATTTTAGAGTAAAATGAAAAAAATTGTATACTATACTGTATACTGTATACTGGTAGAGTTATGCTTTTTACTGTTCGTGGTTGTGATGTGTGAGTGAAGTTGACGTCATCTCCTCATCTGTTTGCCGCCATGCTCTGCGGCTGCCACGTCGCGTCTGCTGCTGGCCCATTTGGGGCTGAAGATGCTGCATGACGCTTCCGTACCGCTGTGAAGTAGCCAACTCTTTAAAAGTCCAAAATGTCTTGGTTCTGGACTAAAGAGGTCAGTTGTTGGCTACTGTACCTCCACCTGTGCTGCGGCTACTGCTGTTTTACACTCTACAACCCTCAAATTACAGGAAAAACGGCGCCTCTCCCTTTCAAAAATACGAGCAGACACAGCAGAGGTCGTGTGCAGGGAGTTGTGCAACTGCGAGTCAGATGTAGCGCTGTGATACATGTGTGGTTCTCCGTGTCCCCATCAGTCTCCAGCCTGATACTTCACAGCGGACACACAGCCACTCTGTGACACAGTTCCACAACAAGGCCACCAGGGGGCCTCCATGATTCAGCATTCAACTCGTCATAGGTCTGCACAGTGTGAGAGGGGGAGACAACCAGTCACTGAAGAGGTGGATGGTCAGGCTACAGTAATAAGGGGGATCGATTTGCACGATCATGATTCTGTTCCATTCATTCTTATGACTGAAGCGGATGCTTTGATTTTCACCTCAGCTGCATGTCCGCTCACCTAACCCACGCTGTATAGTCGTGGCCTTTCTGGCAAATGGCCGGCCACCTATGCCTGCACACTTTCGCATATAATGGCATCCATATTTATACTGTACTCCCAACCAGGGACGCCTTCCATAACACTTTGATGAGAAAGCACCTTGATTGTATTGCAGGGATATAGAGATACACCGTACTCACCCAAACTTTGCTTTGTGCTCCATTACTTAGCATTATGGGTAGGAATTGAGCATATTTCTAAGATGTAAATATATAATGTCAAACGGAACATTTATACCTATTCTTTTTCCCTTTATCATTCACAGGCTAAAATATCCACAGAGCTAGAAATGTAGTGGCATGGAGCCCATTTGGTAAACGGCCTTTACAGCTCTCTCTAGACCTCAACAGTACTCAAAGTGCTGCCTCATTTATGCAAACATAAACACAGTGCTGGTGGCAGCCTGCTCATCGGGGGCAATTAGTGTGTCGCACACTTTAACTCCCCCCCCCTGCCTCTCTCTCTGCCGCAAAACAAAAAAAAATACAACTCCATTTCCAAAAAAGAAAAAAAAAAAAGTTGTGACATTGTGAAACAGTGGACGCCCATATTTAACTGAAAAGAGCACAAAGACACCATTTCAAATATTTTTTTTCCTTTTTGGAAAATTATATCAAGCTGCGGCAAAAGTTCAATAGAGGAGATCGCCGCCCTCCGCCTATGATTTGCCTCCAACCGCATGTCATCACTTTCACTTTGCCATGCTGTCAAAATTTTTCCATTCTCAACAAAGTCGCTGCACCCGCCCAATTACATTCTTGCCCATGTACGGCGAGCCAATCAGCCCCCAGTTGCCATCTTTGAAACAATCTGGATCACCGCTATTCTTACTTTCAGCTCTTCGATCCCGCAGCCCACCTCCTCCCCGTCTCCAAATTCTGCCCAGGACGACTCCAGCGATTCCTCCGGTTCCTTCTTCCACCCCTGCTCCCCCACCATCGGCATCGAGGGGGGCTTCTACAACCAGGCGTTGCAATGATTCTCATAGCCTTATAATGTCTCTCCCGGCGAAGGGGGCTAATCACCAAACTGTTGTTTTCTGTCACAACAAATGCAAAATTTCTCTTTCATCCCGAAGTCTCCTTATTGAAAGGCCCATTGTGAAGTTGATGCCAACAGCACATTTCAAAAAAGTTGGGACAAAGGATTGGAGGGGCCCTGAAATGCGCTAAAACCACCTGGTGGAACATCTCAAAGTTATTATGTTAACTGCCAACAGGTAATGAAGGTCATTATTTATTTATTGGCACAATAATAAAATAAGTACAGTATAAAAATGTCAGCAACAACAGAAATGTGCAGGTGAGATTAAAAAAAAAAAAACTTCCTTTAGGGGTTATAAGTTATCTCATCTAAATAACTCAATGAATACCTGAAATAAGATAGGTTAGTAACATAACTTGGTAAAGATGGGGAGGAGCTCACCACTCTGTGAAAGCCTCCGCCGGCAAATGGTGCAGCGATTTTCAGAATAACATTTCATTTAGAGATTTAGAGGATTTGAAGAAATCTCATCAAGGGACATCAATCAATATTAAATGATTGTAATCCTTGGCCCTCATATGGCACTACATTAAAAACAGACATGATCCTGCAGTGACGTCACTGCAGGAGCTTAGGAACACACTAAATGCTCAAGAAACTTACATGTTTACAGCATTATGGAATGTAAAATACTGTGTGACAAAAGAGACCCGCTGAGAAACTGGAATCCTACATCAAGGAAGAATGAAAACATTCAACTTCTCAAAACTACAGAAATTGATCCCAGTCCCCAAACGCTTCCAGTGTTTTGAAAAGAAGAGGTGATGCCACAGAGACATATAGATGATGCTCGTATCAAATTCACTGATGGCTAAATAATTTTCAAAAAACAATTTGGTTTTTTTCAATTTCAACATTTGAAATCTTATGTTTGTGCTATTTTTCCAATTAAATATGAGCTCAATGTTTTGCAAATCATCACATTTTGTTTCTATTTGCACAACCTCCCAACTTTTTTTGGAAACAGTGTGGTTACACAATTAAGAATTGTCCATCAATAAAAACAAAAATGAGGCTTCAAAAAAAACCATCTATGAAACGAATCTTAGATGATAAGTCCTAGCTGTGGCAGGTTTACACCAGCAGATGGCGAACATCCCTCTGACAGCGCGGTTGCACAATCAAGCACTTCATGCATCCGGGATGCCACTCTGCCCAAATTTAGAGGACCTGTTCTGCCTCAGTGCAGTTTTTAAATGATACGATGCTCAAAATGGTGGCACTTTTGTGTTTGTCAGGGAACAAGCAAAAAGGCAAAAGGACAAAAGTGCAGAAATGGAAGATTGTTTTATTGAAATCTCACAAAAAGTTATCAAGGCAGCTGGATCGGCAACGCAGGCGCCAATGAGAAGAACCAGCCAAGCTCAGCATAATAACCCTCATGGTAGAGGACTCACTTTGAAATACCATCTGACGGTAAATCATACGTGGGGAGTCATCAGCTGTTTCCAAGGCCTGTCGATCAACCACGGTGGCGTGAAATACCCAGCACGCCTGTCGATGAGGCTCGGGATTCAAGGGCTCTGCCAAACCTAGCACCTCAAGATCTGACACTCGCAATCCAGCACCAAGTTCCATCAACCCCCCCCCGCCCCAACTCCCTGTAGCCCAGTATCAGGAGGCATTTCATCGGCTAGACCACGTCTGGAGACCTGGCTGCCAACAGCCATCCTTCGTGCGGCGCCAGAACCGTGGCTGGAGGACGGCCATGTCACGGAGCTCGTGAACCTTCCGGTGGCACATAGAAATGTGTCTGACAGCCTGAGTGAGAAGCATAAATACGTTACCGGGTCACACCGGGGGACAACAGAGACGCTTCCCATTCTTGTTGACGTTTAAAAAAAAAAAAAATCAAATCGCAGTTTGAATCACCGAAGAAAAGCTAACCAGTACTCTGGTAATTTTTTTCATAAGAATTGATTGCACGTGAGGAGGGAGCGTTAAAGTGTCCTCCGAGTCTGACACATTTAAGACGGAAATATTGACGGAGCCGAAGCGGCTATGAAGTCTGTATTTACACTGCGTTCTTGTCTGCTGTGTGTTAACGCTCTGCGCCCGCGATGCTCATTTTAAACACGATGTGCCACAGCAGCTCTAACACCAGTAACATGGATGTTTCTGAACGGGAGAACGCATCTGTGTGACTCCCTGTCCCCTCATCTGAATGTTACCTTTTTCCTGTAACATAATCAGTGACTGTAAGCTCAGAATAACTGAGTGACGGGGCGACGGGCTTTAGCATAACAAGAACCGCACTGCTCTCAATTCAATCGGTCCGCTTGTATTAATTGACCAGGGACTCACGAGAAGAGAGACAACGTAAACCGAACAAAGGACAAGTGAGGACAACAAAGACAGACACACACACACACACGCAAACACACACACACAATATTCCAGAATCTCCAGGAACAGACTGGAGGTACCACAGACACACACTGCATCTAGTTTTCCAGATTGCATTTCCCGGACTTATTGCATTGATGACATTGGCATCACATGGCTCAGCTTCTTTTCGGGACAACCGCGTCTTTATTTTAACTTTGAGAAATGTAGTTTGATGAATAACAATACTGGAAATTAATTGACTCAACTGTATAATTTGAAAAATCTGCAGCCTCTGGAAACTTTGTTTGCTCCTCTTCTCCTGCCGGGATGGTGTGTGTGTATATGCACTGTATGTGTGTATGTATGTATGTCTATTTTCAGTAAATACAGTATATATGTGTGTGTGTATACTGTAAGAATTCAACATAAAACTCCTCCTGAAGGGATAATTTGGGATAATTGATTAATGTCAACACCTCTCTCAGACAGATTCAACAAAATTCAACATAAAACTCTTGGAGGAAGAATTTATTGCCGGGCTGTTGCATTATATAAACATGTCGTGGCCATGATGTCATGCTTGACTGGCGTACATATTTGCCATAGAATATAACGCAACAGCCCTGCAATAAATTCTCCCACCAAGCATTTTGAATCTGTTTGAGAGAGGTTAACCCATGTTAATTGTTGTTAATTAATGTTGACATGAATCAATGTTTGTTTTTATCTTATTTTTATTCAGATTGAGTGTTTTTGGTTATCCCACTGATGTGCATCAGGGTGACAAATGTCCACAGCATCACGAATCACAGTCCCAATGACAATCATCCCACCTCTGTCATGCATAATATTGATTCCAGTTATAAAACTGAAATGAAAAAAAAAGAAATTTATTCCTTTATGCCATTAAAGCATAAAATATAACAATAACAACAGCTACAGCAACAACAACAACAACAACAACAACAATAATAATAATAATAATAATAATAATAATGGAGTCAGTTGCCAGGCAACCCACACAAACTCCAGGAGGCTGCTGCTCCTGACTGAAAAGAACATCTCTAATGAACATAACTCAGAAGCAATAACTTTTTCTACACAGCAGACCTGGTGGAAGCGTTCGGCAGCCCGCTCGCAGGCAGAGCTGCGGCGATGCCTGCTTACACTTTTGAAGAGGCAAAAACTTTGGGCAAAAGATGATAAGCATGCCTACAGCAGACCGCCATTTCCAAACGATCTTTTGAATGCCCAGTATAATGCTACAAAGGTCTTTTGGGGGCTTTGTATCCACCAAGACGGCTCCACATTTCACATGAGAGAATCTAATCTAATTACCTGCTGTGCTGCTCGTGACATACAGCCTTGGCCACTGGTGGTGGAATTTAACAGATTTTCTTGCTCTCCGATGATAACTGAGCGTAGACTAATTGAGGGAACGTTTGTGCCAAGGGGCAGGCTTCTGTGAACAAAACCAGCCTTTCATGCCGCGGCAGCGGAGGTAAAGTCATAGGATTAAAAAATGAGTAACGCAGGGCGGGTGGTTGCGGCGCGGTGATCAGTCGGTGGAAACACTGCCCTGCAACCAAAACCAGCAGCACATGATCGCTTTGTGACTGCAGAGGGATTATTCAACTGTGCGCAAAAACTGGATTAATAATCCCGCTGACGTTGCGATGGCTCACGCGAGTGAACCACAGACACGGAACGCTTTGCACTCCACCTGAGCTCCTGGTTCGGGACCTGTCACGCTGCCCATGTGCACTTTCTGCCTCAGGTGCATTTTTGCAAGCCAGGCCGCTGCATTTTACACTTTTGGAAGAGTTCTTCTGGACAGGTTTTCATTCATTTGTGTAATGTTATAAATCTTTCACCTCGTTCTCCGCTCCGTGAGAGCTGAAGCTGCAGACATCGGGTTTCTGGGTCGCCCTTCCGTCCATTCGCCCCACTCGTCCGTCCTTGAACATAATGGTCAAAATGTCGAAGGTCACGGTACCTCACAAGACACGTTTTTTTTTGGCCTCAACTCTCAATGTTCTATGCCGATTACGGCAAACCTCCTCATATATGTCTTCAAGAATAAAATCATATTTCTTCCAATTTGGCACAGATGTCAAATTGGGGCTTAGGATTGAACTGATTAGATTTTTTTACTGGTGAAAGGTTAAGGTCATTGTTACATCACAATACATTTGGGTAAGTTATACACTGATTATGACAACATCCTACACAAATGTCGAATAGGATGAAATGATGAAGTGATGCCATTTTTCTACTGAGGTTCATTTAAAGTCTCCATTACATATATTATGAAGTGACTTGGGTTTTAGCAGCAACAGTATTTCTAGTATTTTTTTATGCTCCCTCTTGTGTCCTCGTTTCTATACTTCTGGTTTCATTGTGTGATTTTTTTTTCCTGTTCCACCTTTCATTTCTGTTTTCCTCATCTATATCTATAAATCTATATATTCTTCTTCTTCTCTCCTCGTTCCTCCTCTCCTCTCCCCTTTTATAAATTAACTTAAGACATAATTGCTTCCAGCAAGCTTTTCTCTCCGTCCGTCATGCTGCTCTCGTCATGTGATGACACTGTGCGGGCTTGTTAGCGGCGGGCCTGTGCTCGGCAGCTCGGAGGAGGCGAGGCCTGATCCGCCGCACGCGGACCGACCCAATCAGTTGAACCTGCGGCTGGCTGAACCCAGCGTGGCCACGCCTGCGAGAGCCATGACATCCCCTCCACTCGAGACACACAAGCCCTTCCGCTCCTCACCGTTTGGGACTTTATGACCGATTTCTTAAATGGCTGAAGAGGTTTTAATTCCGTCATCAGGGAGAATCACATCGGTAAGTTCATTCTCACTGTATGCAGGTCAGACCCGGAGCCGGCGCCGTCAGCTGACTAATCCCAGATTGCTTCAGACGCAGAGACTCTGCAGATAATAGCATTACTACCAACTTTCAAACTTGTAGTACCAGGAGCTGAAACAAAGCAGTCCAGTCTTTGAAGATCCTGTGAAATATTTGATGTGGGTCGCTGAAATTGAATTCACGAATGCAACAAAATTAACGTCTATCCACAAATGGGATTGACTTTTCTTGCTTGTAACATCTAAGACATCCTACTGACATAAAGTCCGCAATGGAAATCATTTCTTGCTCGATCCCTCAGTCGCAGTCGGAGTTTATCGTCACTGTCCAGTGAGCACCTCAGTAGACCTGTTAGATGAAACGTATCAATGCCATCCTCCATAAACTATCCATTTTTTTTTTCTAATTTGAAAAGTTGGATCTAGATATTTGTCGTCTCAGGCCAGGAGAACCATGTGTCTGAAAGTTCCCATCTTACCAAATCGCTGTTCCCACACTGGTCCTCGGCTCTCGCTCGAGTAACGAAGTCCCCGGCCTTTAATACTGAAGCTGACGACTTCAATCAGTCTGCAGCCAGAAGAGAGAGCTCAACCGTCCAGAACAAATCCTCCGATCGTTTCTGTGCTCCCGTACGAGCGTTTTTTGTAACCACAGTCAGACGGTCACAGGAAGCACATCTACATCTCCGTAAGTGTTCGAAGATGTAGAACCGTTATCTTGGCTCATTGGAGAAACCCTCCCTTGACGTCTCTGTTTGATGGAGTCTTGTGTCTAACATCTCCCCAACATGCTTTGATGACATGGCCAGTACATAAACAGTATGTTCTCACCATGTCTGTGCCATCTGGAAACATTATGGTCAAGCTCTGGTTGGGTTTTGCCGCAAAAAAAACAAACAAACCCTTGGATAGTGTTTAACGACCCACCCTCCATCTCCAGACCTCCTTTGAAGAGGAAGAAGATCTGATTTACTCCCCCGGTCTCGCCATAACTGCTGCGACCGACAGAGGGCACGAGTAGCACTTTTTCGCCCACTTCCGTTCGGGACCAATTAGGCTGTCTTCCTCTGCGGGACATTCTCCGGATGCGCCGGGATCAGTACGTCCGTAGCTTCTTCAGCGCTCGAAATGCCAGTCGCTTCACCCTCATAACAAAAGCGCGTGACCAAACTATTTCAGACATACCTCAAGTAAATTGGAACCTTTTCTTGAACCATTCGCCCCACATGCAGGACCTGGTCTTTTTTAAAAACATAACGCTTCCATTATTCAGAAGCACTATAAGTGCATTCAGCAATATAAGTTTGGACACAATGAAGCACACGGTTTCTCTTTTACACCTCAATACATTATTGCAAAGAATTGCCTCTGGATGACCTCGCTTTAAAATCCATATAAACAGATAATAATTCTTTTTTTTTTTAACTTAGTAAGTTGCTAAGGAACCTCATCCATTAGTTAATTCTTAAGTTGTCGTGGTGACTGCTGCATGGCTGCAGGCAAATATGTAACCAGCTTTTACTAAAGTTCAAACCAGCTCAAATGTTCTGGCTTTGTTCACGTTGTACATCACAAGTTCACATTACAGCGTCACGTTAAGTGTCTGCCAATCACTCCTCATTTGAACAATTGCAGTTCTTTGATACCGTTGATACTGTGACATTTCAGTTTAGCTGGATTTAATTTTTCTCCACACTTTGAGGAGAGGGCGCCAAGTATTTGTCCTTCAGCTTCCTCTCAAGTGGCAGCCGGCCATGTGTGGAATGTGAGCGATGGCAGCAAAAGCTTTTGAGGTCAAAAATCGTCCCCAGAAAACAACTTCTGGTGGTATGTTTTAACATTAAGAAAATAAGAAGCAACATTCTTGACCGGCAGTCGAACAGTGTATTAAACCTCCCCACCTCAACACTTCCATGATAGCACTGTCACATTCAGACAGTGCCATTAGGACAGTCTCATTCATATTCCACTATGATGGTGGTGGCGTGTGTGTGCGTGTGTGTGTGTGTGTGTGTGTGTGTGTGTGTGTGTGTGTGTGTGTGTGTGTGTGTGTGTATCTATAGAACAAAGAAATAAAGGCAAAACCTGGAATTCTTCAGTCTTAAATTGATGTCTCATCAGTAAATCTCCTCAGCCCAACTTCAGGCCAACTTAGGAGTGCTCATAACAAATCTTGAGAGCATTTCTTCTAGAAATAGTAGACCTAAGAAACAGATCTTGAATAGAACGTATTAGGTTGGGCCCGTGGCAAACTGGCTTAGTTTCCATGCTGGCACAAATCAGAGGACACTGTCACATAATTTAAGGAATTAATGCCAATGGAAATCTTTTTATCTACAGTTTCCACATTTATTCAATTATTGGCCAGATTTGGTCTGGGTTTGAAGAAAAAGTAGCACTTGGAATACATTTGGTGTAAAAAATAAATGCCCTCAGGCTGCATTAGTCATTGCTGTCCAAAGACACGTGCTGAATATAGACCATGAGCTGAATATAGTCATAAATTGTAAATAACCATAGGCATATGGTCGCAGACTGAATATAATCTGCAGAGAGCACCTCCACTTCCACCCATTTTACAAAAATGAAGCCAAACTTTTCTATTTCAGCTGTGAATTGGAACAAGCACCCTCAGTTAGGCATCCATTGCGTTTTTATATGCCTCAAGAAAATTGCTATTGTCTGTCAGGACTATAGACTGTATATGATCATGGACTGTATATAAACTGGACAAGACGCTTCAACTTGCTAATGTTATAAATAAAGATGCTTACATATTGCAGATCTATCTGCTCACCTTTCACTTATCCTCCATTCAAAACACCCCTAAATACTACTCGTGCATACTGCGACTGCTACTAACACTACTAATGCTACTACGATAATAGTGATGGTAACACTACTATATTTAATTAAATAAATGATAAAATTAAATAAATAAATACATTAAATAAATGATATGCTTAACTCCGCTAATATACCATACTCCATGTAGCATTCCATATTTAAAACCATTAATTTACTCATTAAATCTGATAATGTATCTGACAATATAGACCCGGTGTGCATGAAATTAATATCCTGAGACACAGAATATGGTCAACAATATGTCTGCAGAGGTAATGGTATTTTGCAATAGAGTTTCCTGGCCAGTGGGCGGGGCCAGTGGGCGGTGCTTCTCTCTGTTTTGATCGCTTATCTGGAGCATAAACTGCTCTGGACTCTGCAACCCAAAGGTCCATTCGTGGTTGGGCGTTGGGCCGCCGCAGAGCCTACGCCGTAACCTTACGCAAACGGCGTACGCCGTGGCGCGGACGTGCAACGTGAGCGCCGGAGCGCCGGCTGCGTCGCTCTGTAATTACATCGCCAAACCGCTGGGGGCGGCAGCGGCCCGATGCAGCGCGGCGTTAACCCTCCTCGTCCACTTCAGTCCACGGCGGGAGGGAGCCGACCGGAGCGCGACGAAGTTTGAGCGAATAAACGTTGAGCAACAGTAGCAATTATTCAATTTCCCCCTGGAAACAAAAAAAAAAAAGAACGAAGACGTCGGTGGAGATTTGCACGACCACTGAGCTCGTTAAATGGCGGTGCGGAGTCTCGTCATATTTCAACAGTGTGACCGGTGTATCATGGCGTCAGTCCTCCACAGCTGGTGGCTCCTCTCCTCGAGGGTGGTCACATACGCCGAAATGTCAACGAACTTGCTTTCAATCAATCACATGTTGTTATGTTTTGCTCCCGCAAAAGCGCGACCCATTACTAAATCACAGCGAACGACCGCCGGCCGGAGTCCCCGGTTGCACCCGCGGCAAAGTCGCCCGTTTACGTCATTATGCAAGCAACGGCTGTGCTGTGATTTCGGCTCCGTTGACGCTCCGAACGACCCCTCGGGAGGGAGAGCCAGGCCCGTCTCCGCTTCCAGTGCAAACATATCAACCGTTTAAAACGCGCTGCCAAGTTGCCGCGCAGGTGCACCGCTGGAAACCGAACCGCCCGTGTTAAAAAAAAAAAAAGGCGGAAAAAGCCACATTTCACACACACACACGCGGAATCCGGTTTTTCTGAGCGGGTTTGAAGTGGTTTATCGGGGCTACTAATGCCACACTTCGTCAAAAAAAAAGCAAACATTGAGAGTCACAAGCTGGCCTGATTTATTGAAACCTGCATTGTGACGCCTCTGTCTGTCCATCCCTGCAGCACCTGACTGGTTCTCTGTTGGCAGTGGCTTTCCTCAGCTCCTTTGGGAGCTCCATGCTTTATGGCTACAATCTGGCTGTGGTCAACTCCCCTGCTGTGGTAAGACACACACACGCGCACGCACGCACGCACACACACACGGCTTTCTTAAAAGCCGGAGAACAAGGCCAAGGA
>CAAKHG010005700.1:5980-38253 GCA_901007715.1 Dactylopterus volitans
TCTGTTGCCATTGTGGTCCACGGGGAGCCTGAAATTTTCCCACACAGCTGACTTAAAAGAGGTAGCTCCCGTGTGTCATCGAAATGGCCACAGTTACTCTTCTTCTTGTGTTTAGTTGCATTTTCTTCTTCTGTGTTTGTTGGCAGATTGTTAGTGCATTACCGCCACCTGTGTTGGTGTGGAAACTGTCATTTGAGACTGACTTTTTCCTCATTCTGATGTATTCTTCGTATGACTGCACATACTGAACTGTGATGTCCGTACTGTGATGCTTCTGGGAAAATACGCATTTGTTGCAGTCCTATGCATGAATGCTTTTTTTCCCCCTTTTTTGTTCTTACCCAAAATAGTAAGATGAAAATAAGAAAATCCATCTGTTGGAATCATGAAACATGCATGAAAAGTCAAATCTGCTCTCGTCCATTTCCGAATTCCGTTTGAGCGTAAATTTGCAATTAGCATAGGGAAATGTCCCAATAAACCAATTTATGTGTACCAGACTTGAATATCACATGCAAACAAACAAGAGCGTCAAACAACCAAGGGGAAAAAAAAGAAGAAAAACATGCTAAGACAATGTCAGCAAGGTGACGCAAAAAGAAAAGAAACTAATCTCCTACCAAAATTGAGACCTTGCTCATGAAGTTTTGTAAAGAAAAGATTAACTGGACCCGAGATGCACCAGGAACATGATGAAATCACCTGTGTTATAAAGGCAGTTGTTTGGAGAAAAGATGTCTTAGTGAAGTAAAAGGGACCTGGTTTGCTTTGAAGATAGATTCACAGAAATGCCTATCAGATGCCAGGCACGTTGTGCTGTTACTGTTGGGTGTGAAGTCTTATGTTTCTATTTAACAATGAAAAGTCTTAATGATTGAACAGTGTGTTTGTGTATCCACAAGCAGGTGCATGAGTGCTGAAATAGGCTATCGGTTTAACTCACTAATGCATTAACCGAATTGTCGCAAATGAGTGTAAACACTCAAAATGTTCTAAGTTTGTAAAATTTGTAAGATAAAATGGAATGTAGATTTCTTCTAAATTTCTTAGTATGAAGTATGTTGGTTTTTCATCATTATTGATATTTCACAGCAAGAACTTAAAGTCTGTCAAGAAAATCAGATCTGCTTATGAACATTTCATGCATGAGGCCCATCGTCTGATGATATTTGCATACATTATTAAAAATACGTTTCTGTGCACCAACCTGAAGCACCACCTTTGTGCTCAGGACTTTGGGAAGACTCCTTGCGTATATCATTGGGGCTGCTGCCTGTGTAGTCTCCTCTCATTTTCTGCCCTTTGGCTCATCAGTGTTGATGGACAGTGTGGTGACCAAAGGACACATCTAAGCCCACACAAGGATTGTCCCGCCTAATCCACTGAAGTAATGTATGCTTCAGTCCTCCCTTCTAAACATAGTTTGTTTAAACTGGTGTTGAAATACATCTTGCACTTGTGACTGCCGTAATCCCTACAAGCTAATGAGATCATTTGCTGCTCTTAAACAATTGTACGGCATTCCAGAGTTGATGCTGAAATCCCCCACGAGGGTCTAATTCAATATAATGGCAGCTTGCGTTGTGCGTCACGCTGTGGCATTTTCTGCACGGACAAACCGGACCTCCTGCCTTGTCACTGTGAGTTCAGGCACAGTGTTATTGCTTTTTCTAAATGTTTTACCTGTTTTTTCTTGTGTGGTATGAATTGTATGCACAGAGCTGTCTCTCTAGAGAGGGTCAGGGCAGAGACAGATAGAACAGACAGGCAGGCGTGCTGCCTCTCTCCCTCCCTCCCTCCCTCCCTCCCTCCCTCTCCTCCTCAGTTCTAGACAACAACACTACAGTGCTGTTTGTCTGGCTGTTTCTGTTCCTTCTTGAGTTTGATAGACAACAACCTAGAACAACCCCAACCTGATATAATGGTTGATCAGAAGTGGAAAATGCGCTTGTTTTCCTTCATGTTGACAGTAAACAGACAGCAGGTTGTTGTTTTTCAGCCGCTCTGAAAGTATGGTTTCCAGCTTCATATTTCATAGTTCGTACACCTGTTTCTGCCAAGAACTAAAAGAGTTTCAAATGTTAAGTTCATATATTTGTTGCTAGATGAAAAGTTTAGCACATTTATGTACAACTTCAAGGAGATGAGTTCCTTTGCCACACTAATGATAGAGAAAAAGGGTTTACACACTAAATGGGACACGTCATATCACTGTACCTACTTTATTAAGTCACTAGTCACTTATAGTAAAAAATTGATCAGAGGTCTGGCCCAGCATCCTTACTCTCTTGTATGTGGATGGAAGACAGGGGCCCCAGCACTTCCTGCAGATTCAGACACTGTTGTGTGTCTGCATGTGTGTTTTGGAGGGGACGGCGGCTGAAAAGGACAAGGAGGGGGGCTTTGAGTTCAACAGGACCCCCATTGCTTGGTGTTTGAGTTGAGATTTTGCATTCTATCTTTTGTCTGTTTTGTTTTGCACAATGCCCCCCACCCTCCACCCCTCACCCCCAAATGCCTCCCGCCCTCACTCCCAAATGCCCCCCCACCCCACTCCTCCTCCTCGTCATCCTCTCTCCCTCCTCTGTGTCTGTTGGCTGATGAGTTTGTCTCTTTGTCTCGATTCAGTCAGACACTGCGTCACCTCCTGCCCACAGACACACAGACTCGGAGATAACATCACAGTGGCAGAGACTGAGGGAGGAGGAGGAGGGGAGGGGGAGCGCGAGGAGAGACAGATGTACAGACACAGCCTCACAGTGGGGGGATGGGTATCTCTCAGACATCAATCAGTGCCATGTAGCCAGCTTGTTGTAGTAGTTCATAGTTCAGCACCCGGACCCACTGTGCTAAAGCTAAGGAATGCTTGGATTTTTATGGGAAAAGTGCCCAAACTGTGTTCACGTACCAACTTCTCACCAATTGCAGTAGAGTAGAATGACAGAATGATGTGTGTGTGTGTACGCAATACTTAAGGTTTGTGAGAGAAGCTATGATTACCTCTGTCAGCCTCAGGTAACTGGAACGAGGATTTATCACCGGTCTCTGGACTGGAATTTAAACCATCATTAATTTTAGGCATTAGAAGTGTGATGCTCTGTGTGTGAATGCCAGTGGAGCATGCAGCCAAAATGTCCCAAGCAAAGCAGTATTGGAAGTTAATTCCAGGGTTGCAGGATCAAGTGTCATAGCAAGGAAAGTGGAGGTGTTTCACTCAGTCATGCTACCAGAAGAGCTACTAGAAAACAAAGAGTGGCATCACAAGGAGTTAACTCAGTCACATATATGCTGCCACGTTTTGAAGCATTATCCTCCCCCTCAGAGCCGATGGTATAGACATAGAGGTAGTCAGCGCTACATACAAGCAGGGAGGACAGAGGGCGAGATAGGCTGTTCAGTGTGTGGGTGGTACTCAGAGAGAGTGACTGAGTAGCAAGGCAGTTAGCTAAAGGAGAGGAGTGCAGCCTGCTCCCCCTGTGGGACTGCCGCATGGCTGTCGGAACAGAGCTAGCATGTATCTGAGTGTACATGTGTGTGAAAAAGTGGGGGTTGGGATGCAAATGAAGTGATCGTGTGTGTGTATGTGCATCTTGCCGTTTGCCGGCATAGCATCAATTATGTTTTAGTGTTAGATGGTTCATAAGGAGGCAGCCTCGTCTGCAAAGAAGTTCTGTAGTCGATGTGGTCAGCATCTCACATGGTTTATAAAAGGTCTTTGTAAAAGTGTAAAATTGTATAGATAATTTACTAACTTGCATTGAGTTGTTTTGGCGGACCGGGCTTTCCTGATCAAAGACAATATTTCGATGGACAATAAACCCAGAGCTAGCATTCATAGTTTCCTCTGCTAGACAGGTCTCTGTGTTTTTATGGAAGTAAAACGCTAAAATGCTTCCATGGATACGCTGCAAAGCTAAATTAGTGTCTTTAGACGTTTAATTTCTGCCTGTATGGTTCAACATCATAAGATTAAGATTTGTAAGACCTAAAATCATAAGGTGCTCAACAGAGAAGATATACAACAGATGTAAAACATACAAAATGACAGTTATATAAAACATATAAATATGGCATTGTTATATTTCTCATCTCATCTTCTTCCGCTTATTCTGGTTCCGGGTCACTGTCGTGCTGGAGCCGATCCCAGCTGACAATGGGCGAACGGCGGGGTACACCCTGGATGTGTCGCCAGCTCATCGCAGGGCCACATGAAGGACAGACAACCACTCACACTCGCACGCACACCTACGGGCAATTTAGAGCAGCCAGTTAACCTCAGCATGCTTTTGGAAGGTGGGAGGAAGCCGGAGTACCCAGAGAGAACCCACACAGACACGGGGAGAGCATAGAAAGATCCTAGGTTGGGAAGTGAACCTGCGACCTTGCTATGAGGCAACAGTGCTCACCACCGCACCACCGTGTCGCCTCTAATTATATATCTCATCTCATCTCATCGTCTTCCTCTTATTCCGGTTACGGGTCGCGGTCGTGCTGGAGCCGATCCCAGCTGAAAACGAGCGAATGGCGGATTACACCCTGGACGAGTCGCCAGCTCATCGCAGGGCCACATGAAGGACAGACAACCACTCACACTCGCACGCACACCTACGGGCAATTTAGAGTAGCCAATTAACCTCAGCATGCTTTTGGAGGTGGGAGGAAGCCGGAGTACCCGGAGAGAACCCACGCAGACACAGGGAGGGCATGGGAACTCCACATAGAAAGATCCCCAGGCCGGGAAGTGAACCTGCGACCTTCTTGCTATGAGGCAACAATGCTACCCACCGCACCACTGTGTCGCCCCTAATTATATATCTCATCTCATCTCATCGTCTTCCGCTTATTCTGGTTACGGGTCGCGGTCCTGCTGGAGCCAATCCCAACTGACAACAGGCGAACAGCGGGGTACACCCTGGATGTGTCGCCAGCTCATCGCAGGGCCACATGAAGGACAGACAACCACTCACACTCGCACGCACACCTACGGGCAATTTAGAGCAGCCAATTAACCTCAGCATGCTTTTGGAGGTGGGAGAGAACCCACGCAGACACGCAGGGCCACATGAAGGACAGACAACCACTCGCACTTGCACGCACACCTATGGGCAATTTAGAGTAGCCAATTAACCTCAGCATGCTTTTGGAGGTGGGAGGACGCCGGAGTATCTGGAGAGAACCCACGCAGACACGGGGAGGGCATGCGGACTCCACATAGAAAGATCCCAGGCCGGGAAGCGAACCTGCAACCTTCTTGCTACCTTCCCCTAATTATATATCAAATAGTGAAAATCATATCACTCACTCTTCTCTTATCGCTGAATATTCTGTATATTTTCATGAAGGTTAAGCTTACAGGATGCAAATATTACTGGACTTTACTGGAACCTTTATCTGACTGGCTGCCATTGTCTTTTTTTTCTTTCTCCAGGGCCATTCCACACTTCAGGCATCACAGGACTTCAGCACACTATTAACATGGATGGCAGGGACGAATTCACCGAAGACAGTGAATGCTGCAGCAACAACTCCCAAGAAGTCCTTGGACAAGATAGTATCTCAGGTACAGGATGGACCAGTGTGACAGGGAAGGACTGGATGGACTCTCTAGGACATCCTTGGACTGAGGGGTGTTAGTGAAAGTAAGCCCTCCTCTGTGTTCTGTTGTCTGTCTGTATTGATAGGGCTGTGTTTGCCTCCATAGAAGACAGTGATAGTGACCCTGACAACCACGGTGAAGATTCCTCCTCCAACACCTCAGCTGACGACCACATGACCACCAAGAGAACACAGTGCTGCCTTCAAGGTGCAGGAGTCAAAGAGGTGAGACAGCTGGAGCCCACACCCAACAGTAAAAGGAACCCCAAAATGACCAGTGTAACGTTCACATCACATTACAGTCGCAGTCCATTCTGTTTTTGACATGTAAGATCCGGATTGGTTGAATGTCGAGCAATTGCAAAGCAGGTATTTCACCGCTGTCAGAAGTGCAAGTCATCAGGGTCGTTGAAGTTGAATGAATCCAGGTATGAATGGATGAGCCACCTGAGAGGCGATGAAAGAACGACATTGTTTCCTTAATGTTCCATGCGCATTCGTTGTTGTAGCTCGAGATAATTAAAGGGAGCGTTCTGCACGGGCTTTCACAGTGTTGAGGATCTCATATTCCAAAATGTAAAGATAACATTTTCTATGTTTGGCTCTACATGAGATAAATTATTGACAAGCATCTGTTCTGCTCCCTTTTGAGATACATTGTTAATCACTTGTGGTTCGGAATTGCATAAGGTTTGAAAGAAGTTGTCATCATGTGGGTGGTAAAAGTATGAATATTAATTTGGCTACACATCTCTGTTTAGAAAATGTTAGAGGAGCCCATGTCTCCCACTAAAACTGGGCAATTACCATTAGTCGGTTATAAGTGGACCTAGTTAATGTTAAAGACCCACTTAGATGTGTGATCAATAAGTTCCACCTGAGAAAAATAGAACAGGAAGCACGACTCTCTCCCCCATATCTGACATGCCCACTGTTTGCTTCTCATCAAAAGCATTAAATACAGACTGGATTTCTGCCAGTTGATGTCCAGAATTGCACTTTGTTTCTGATTAGAGTCTCTTCTGTCATGTATGATTTCATAAAAGTAAGCATAAAAGTTTCACACTAAAAAACATTTGTTTTGTATTGCGCAGCAGAACGACGCTCATGCAGAGTTTGACACCAGAGAAGTGGAACGGTCTGCTGACCGATGACATTTTCTGTGAGCTCGCCTGAATCTTGGAATCCTAGACTGTAAAGTGTGAATGATTAATACAGCTAGTTAGAAGGCCAATCTTGGTCCAATAGGCTGCTTACACTCGTATGATACATAAACATGAGACCCAGGATGAATTTTGTCTGGAAAAAATCTCTTACATTTGGTAATCATCTGTGTTTACTACTTAAATTTGGAAACAAAAGATGTCTTCCTGTTTTCCAGAATTTAGTAAGAACTTCACTCACTTTTGTACTTGAATATGTGGTGGACTTGAGCAGCGCACCCCGGTATCAGCCCACATATTTGTTCCTGGACCTTCGGTTAGAAAACGTTGTGTGTTTCAGCTTGAATGTGAATCACATCTGTGACAGCGTACAACATCGTGTCAGACTCGGTGAGTCATGGGGGCTCGAGAGAACTCGGCTCACTCACATGCTCAACACATCATCATGCGTTACCTGCAGAAAGGAAACCCAAGGCGCAGCACGAGAAAAAATGTTGCACATTATTTCCTTCAAGCTTAACTGGTCCCGCTGCTCTCCAGTTTTGTACTTTTTTACGTGTGAAATTGTAATTCAGCCTGCAACGAGTAGGAATTACAGAACTGATTGGAGTTTTCGTCATCCAACGAACATGGGGTCAACAGAAATGGACTTGGGATCAAAATGCATTCCTGTGCTGTACAAATGAAGAGGCAGAGATGCAGGTGGCATAAATGTGATTTGCATGTAGACGCAGTGTCTCCCTGAGAGCTTTCTTACCTGTGCTTGGTTTCCCTCAGGAGAGCGAGGAAGGGTCAGACCACAGCAACAACTTCGTATGTCCCCTCTGCACCTTGGACTTCAGCAGCCCAGAGAAGCTCATCTCCCATGTCTACCAGGTGAGAATTAAGTGCGGTATCGTAAGACCAAAGCAGCTTTGGATCCTTTATCATTCCAACTCTGATAAGCTGTTTGTACACAGTCGCCTCGTAAAGACAATAAGAGGCTTGTAGCATCAGTTTGGATCTGGATCTGGTCACAGTTGAATGCTCCTAGGATGAAATAAACACATTTGAATGTGGTCCAGATTACAGTATTAATTTACAAAAAATAATTTCTAACATTTGTAATGTTAAAAGGGCAGTTTTTAGTTTTTGGTTTAATATTTACAACATGTAACACAACAAGATCATTACACTGACCAATGTAATTATGATGACAGTTTGTTAACAATATGATGTTTTTATCTGTACTCAAAATATGTTTTATACATTCATTAATATGTCACAGCAATTCTTTAAATGTTCCCACACTCTTGTTACTGATTGGTAAATGTTGTTTTTTTTTGGCTTCTTGTTCTTATCTTGTTTTTTTCTGTTTTAAACAGCACACGACCATGATGAGCAACACCAAGAGCTATGTGTGCCCAGTGTGTGGGCGAGCCTTGAGTTCGCCTGGCTCGCTCGGTCGACATCTCCTCATCCACTCGGAGGACCGCCTCTCCAACTGCGCTGTCTGCGGCGCACACTTTACAGACACCAACAACTTTAACAGGTCCAGCTATGCTCACATCTTAAGGTCATGAACGCATGAATACCTATTGTGTCACCAGGCAAGCTACATGCTGCCCCTAAGGTTCCTTTGATTAACTACAGAAAAATGATTGAGTAAATGATGTATAATAAATATGCAGTAAGTTTAAAGTTAAAATGTTAGGGAAAATGGTTTCACACTTTTTCAGTCAGTCGGAGACTGTGAAATGATTATTCATAATAGATAAGTAATGTGCAGCACAGGCTGCATATTGTTTGGTTTTTTTTGCTGCTCCATATGTTTACATTCATGGTCAGACATTGTAAACAAGAGCTGAGTGCAGTTTAAACCTTAGTGAAGATCGGATTGTACCTTTACCTTAGCCTTTTTAGCCTTTTGTACCCTCTCTGAAAATTATTGGATGAGGCAGATAGACAAATATCAAAATGGACATAAGTTTTTTTTTAATGCTCACCATAATGAATGAAAGTGAAACATATCCTTAATAAAGCATACTCAAACACAGTAGATCCAGAGGTTCCAAAAGTGCGACGTTGGTAGGATGCAGAACATGAGGGATGAATAAAATTAGTGCTGAAACGGCAGATTTAATGGAAATAAACTTGCATGTTGCTAAGCAACTACCACTGCGTTTTGCATTTAAACAACACTGGCAAGGTCAGAGCACGGAAGAAGGAGAAACAATGCCGTGCTAAATTTTTGGCAGGAGTGGAGTGGGGAGAAAAAGCCATGTATGTTTATTTTTTTTGAGAATTAAGCGTTAGTTATTCATTTTAGAAAAAAACCTGCGTAGTGTATCTATCAGCTGAGCGGAGACATAAAAAAAGCTGCATCTCAGAGGTGTTTGGGAAAGCTGTTTGCGCTTATAGCCAGCAGTGACTGATACTATAACTAAACAGAGTTATTATTTCACATGGCCTATATGTATATAATGTTATGCACTATTCTTACTCCATATTATGCAGGAGTCAGACACTGCCAGTCAGAGTAAAATGCCTCAGAAAGACCCGCTGCAAAATTTGTTGGTCCTGCGTTTGAGTCCTCTAATCAGAGCGCCAGCCTCAGGTCACGTGACGCGGTGCCGCGCTCCTCACAGAGACAAATGGTTGGAGAAACGAGTCGGATGAGATGAATCATTCTTCCTTCAGTGTGCAAGATGGTTTCCAATCATGTCACTGTACCGGCTGGAGAGATACAGCTTAGTTTGAGAAATGCTTAAAAAACATAATGGCCTGATTTTTGGGTTGTGCTTGATTTGCTTTTCATTGCAGCTGGATGTTTCTGAATGTACGACACTAAATTTAAGGTGGAACACTTGTTGAATTCACCAGCACCAGTTGTCTAAACTGGAGCTCACATTTAGAAAGGGGCAAATGTCTGAACTGCTTAAGGGCTAATTCTTCAAAGAAATATTCCCAAAATAAAAACAAAACGACCCAAAGATATAAAATTGACTTTGGCTTTCTATTTTTTTTCTTTTTTTTAGGGAGAAGCTCAAAGATGTACTGGACACAGCCAGGATGGAAGTCTCCAGTGGACGGAACTCGTGCTCCCTGTCCCAGTCCCTCTCCAGCAGTCCCATGACCAGTCCTGGACCAGGCCCTCTGTCCTGTGACGGCCCAGGACCCAGTCCCAGTTCATGTCAGGGCCCTCGCACATGTCAAGCACCTGACCCCAACACCAACCTGTGCCAAGCCCATCGTAGCTGTGAGGGTCCAGGCCACAGGTCCAGCCAGTGTCACGGCCCCAGACCGTGTCACGGCCCCAGACCGTGTCATGGCCAAGACCCGGGACCAGGCTCATGCTCAGGCCCGGGACCATGTGCAGGCTCTGACCAAGGGCCCTCCTTTCCCTCATTGCCAGACAGTCTCCTTTCTGAAGGACCCTCACTTGCATCTATCCCAGATGCCCTTAACTCTTCTTCCTCAGGCCTTCCTCCCATCCCGGACATCCTCAGCCCGATGCCCGTGTACCCTGCCGGAGTGCTGCTGGTGTGCAACAGCTGCGTGGCCTATCAACAGCTGGTGGAGGCCCAATCACCCATGCGAAAGTGGGCTTTGCGTCGGAAGAATGAACCCTTGGAGGCTCGCCTGCAGCGCCTCGAGCGCGAGCGCACGGCGAAGAAGAACAAGCGGGCGTGCGAGACGGATGAGGAGAGGGAATTGAGACGGCTGCGGGACCGCGAGGCCAAGCGGATGCAGCGGATGCAGGAAAGCGAGGAGCAGCGGGCACGCAGGCTGCAGAGAGACAGGGAGGCAATGCGACTGAAGAGAGCCAATGAGACTCCGGAGAAGAGACAGGCCCGGCTGATCCGCGAGAGAGAGGCAAAGAGGATCAAGCGGCGGCTGGAGAAGATCGACCCGGCACTGAGGACGCAGATCGAACACGACCCCGCTGCTATGGCTGCCCTCACAGCCGACATGAGCCTCTTTCAGTTCCCCTGCCCGATGCCGGTCCCTTCCATTGATCACGGCCTGTTCATGAAACTGCCCTAAGCGGACCAGGTCGCCGGCGAGGAAGACGACTGGCTTCTGGCAGCAGCACTGACCCGCGCGCTCTGCCGTCGGGCCGCCGAGGTCGCGGTGAACCATCCCTAGCTGGCCTCCTGCGGGCTCGGTCTTTGTCGGAACAGCTTCACACACAAACTGCTTTATTAAATACTGCAAAATCTAATTTATTACAGTCTGGGAAAAAAAAAAACCCAACAACCTTGGGAACAGGGTTGCGAATGTTTCGTATCGTATGGATGATAACATAAAAAGCATGTTGTAAAGAGATTTTTTTTTTTTTATCTGTTTTGTCAGTGGACTAGCAGATTTAACACGGTTCATTCTAGTAGGAGCAGTTATACTTCCTTTAAGAAGAAGAATCTTTTGCACATGGACCCTCGGTGAGGAGAGCGGGGACTTTGTAGCCACAGCCCCCCTCTTTTCCGGTCCGCTCCGCGAGCCCAGTGACTCGGGTTTACCGGTAGCTACACCTCTCTTCATGCTGCCACCGCGAGTTCCTGGGAAGTTCACATTCTCTAAAACGACTACCTCAGCTGGTGCCAAGGTCGCACTCTCTGTCCTGTGGCTTACTGCGTTCCGACTCCCAAGCTTCCAAAGCTCTATAGGTACTGTACACCACTACAGAGGATGCAGGCTGTTTTCCACAATTAGTTTTGGCATTAATCTCTCAGGCACTTTGGTAGGACAAAACCATTGGCAGGGGTTTACTGGGCGCCAGCACCACAGGCATTCGCCGGTTTTGATTACGGCGTTTTGTAAGAAAGAAGTCGTGAATGTTTTGTCCTATTGAACAGGCCCAGTGTTAAGCAACATCAGCCCTCATCTCCTGCGTTGTACAACTGGACTGCATAATGCCTCATACATCCTCTTTGCCAATGTTTCCCTTCCTTCGTTACACTCCAGATATTTTGCCAACGTTTTGTACTTTCCACTACGAAACCCGTCTCTGGCGCAAAACTCGAGTCTGTGCTGCTGTTACTGTACTGTACAATACATTTGTTACCTCTTATGAATATATATTTTGAGCTCATAACATCACCGGATATTGTGTTTCATGAAGTGGTCACAATGAAACAGTTTCTCACGCGTTAATTGTGGACTACAGGATGTGTTGCATTACTTGAATTATGTCTGCAAAGATGTGTTCGCTGTCTTTCAGTATGAGCAAGTCGAATCAAAGTAGAGCGGTGTTACAGAGGATCGTTCATCCGGAGATTCACGCAATCTGTAGCATTCACATGCTTTGTAAGGCTGCAGTACTTTCAAGATACAACCCCAGTACCACTTAAACGGGGATCAGCTCACTTCCTCCTGCACAGTAGACCAGACATCTTTCATGACTCATACATGGTGACAGGAGGAACTCATTGTAACTGAGCTCGGGGGATAATTCCATGGCACATTTTGCTCATACTGGGAACGAGATTTTTATTGGTCTACATTCATTCAACTCATTCCAGCACATATTTATGCAATATGATGTGAATTTATTTTTCTTGTTTAAGTGTTCTGTTTTGTTTTGTTTTTGTTACCGTCAGTGGTATGAAACTATTCTAATGTGTGAAATTCGAGGCCATGTTTGGGAATGACTTTTTGTTTTGGGTTTTTATTTTTTTTTCTGTTTCTTTCTGTAAAGTTACCTCCAGTTTTTTTTTGTTTGTTTGTTTTTTTGACTTCACACCAGATGCATACATTTACATTGTTGAAAACACCAGTCTCTTAACCATTATTCGAAGAACATCGGACAAGACGAGAACAATTACTGGTCCTGTTTGAGTCACTCCTAGACCCGAGTCGATCTCCGACTGCTCCAGCACATTTCAGTGAAACCTCTCATGCTCAGAGGCTTTTCTAGGAGTGCATCAAACCTCTATGCAACAAATGTTTATTTATTCCAAGGGAAATTGATTCACTTTTCACAAACTATGCAGAATGCAAATTTAATATAAATGGACTTCAATGTAAAGAGTTTAGCTTCTCAGGCAACTTAACTCAGCGAGAGGGCTCAGAGCCTGGATTCACCCTGGTCCACACAAATCATTCACAGATCTGTCAGCGGTTGGAGGCAATGTGGTGACTTTTCTGGAGACGCGTTGCTTTCAGAGGTTTGTTTTCTGGTCCTAGTTCAGCACATGAATGCAGGCACTCACTGCCATCCAGTTCATGACAACTTGTGTCACAGGTAGATCTGTGTTCTCCGCAAAGGCTTCAGGTGTCATTTGTTCTCGCCTCTCTCAAAACTATGAATACTGGGTATTCTCAGAGTTGCTCATTGAAATAGCTGTGACACCCACCTCCCCGTTTGTTTTCCTACAATGGAGTAAAGTGACAGAAACCGTGGCATCTGACACACTATTGCAAAGGAAGTACTATAACTGACGTGTTACTTCGGTTTTCATGGGCAGTACTTTCAGGCTGGTTTAGGTAAAGCACTGCATGTCATGAAACTGCACTTGTCCTAGAATGGTTCAGTATGAGCTTGTGTTCTATTGTTAGTTTATGCCTGCCTGTTTGTTACAATTAATCAAGACAAAAATGTAAAAAAAAAAAAAACAAACAAAAAAAAAACGTTGGCCTTTCAAGTAATTATATCAGGATTTCCTCTCAATGTCCATGTTTACATAATAAATATCTCTGAACAAGGCCAAATGAATGAGCTAAACTGCTAATGGGAACACTGACGCTAGCTGCAGTGTCAGTGCTTTGGGGCTGGATGGCACTTTGGAGTCACCATCCCCCAATACTGGATTAACAGATGTACAGACCATGTTGAAACCTGGTGAAGAATGTGGAAATAAACATTGACTTTACTATAATGGTCATGACCTATCATCATCCTTTTCTCATGTTTTGACACTTTTTACGGACAAAGATTTTGGGGAAGCAAGCGATGTTTCAAATGGTTTTTTTTTTTTTAAATGAATTCAGCCTCCCCACATAGCAATTAAGAACAGTACATAAGACATTCGCCAGACTCAAATGAAGCATCTGTAACTGTAACTGAGACAGTTAATGAATGAGGACATGGTGCATAGTAAGGATGTTATCCTAAAATATTTTATCAATGTAGTTACATAAATTGTTAATGAATGGTGACATGGTGCAACAATAATATCATGCGAACATATTTTATCTACGCTGTTACTGTGGCCAAAAAAAGATATACGATATTGCTGTATCAAAAGAATATTTAAATGCTAGCAGTCAAATTCATTCATGGCTTGTTTTGTGTTCTATATGCACTATTAACCATAACTATACATAAGTTACAATTACACTTTATTAAAGAAAATGGATTGCCACATGATTATATAATAAACCTATCAATTTCATAAAAAAATACTTTTTTTTTTTATCTCAACACCTCGAATTAAACATACTATTAACAAATTTTAGCCAGCAGAGACATGAAGACACGTAGAGCCTTCAGGTTTATACTAGACCTGGGAATTAATAGAATTTTAACATGTTTAAAACCATCTATTTGGCATCTGCTGCTTGACACAGCATAACACACACAATCCTGTAGCAGTGATGCATCCCGTCACAAAGTCAGGAGGAATGTAGGACATTTAAGAAGTACAACTGTATTTAAACTGCAACTTTAATGTAATTGAATGCTACTAATTTTAATAATAGTTTTGAACACTTTAATACACATTTATTTTTCCTGATTAAGATTTTATATTATTTTTTCTCAAATAAAACTAAATATCTTAGTAATTTTTAAACCAGTTTTTGGCTTGTTTTGACACATACTCAAGTACATTCTGCTGACGATACTAGTGTACTTTTCCTTAACACACTGAATGCGCATACTTTCATGTGGTAACACCTGCAGTACTGTACTACTCTTTTGAAACTTCCTCTAAATGCCTTAAAACTAAGAAACAACATAAATGAACTTAAGAAATACAGCACACAGTTTGGATAATAGTTTATATTTATATTTGTATATATATATTATATTGTGTTTACTTAACAAACAAGATAAATGCAATGTCTCCAAGTTAGCTGTAACAATAAAAATACAATATCTTTGTGTCCTTAAAGTACATAGAATTAAAAACAGCAAAACACAAAAAAGAAAAAACAAAACCGCCCTAAGTAGTTCACAGAGAGGTACAAATATACAGTACAAATCTATTTTATTCAAAAAGGGTACAAATAAAAATGCAACAAAATAGAAATATTAATGCTTTGTTAAATTCAGGTAGGTGTAGGGTAGTCTAAGGGAGCACTTTGGGTTGACAACTCTAAGGCTTCTGATAAAGATCAATACATATTGGTACGGCCATACGATATTAAAACTCACTATACAAAGTCCATACAACCTGGATTATACTTGAGGATTGAATGTTACAATTACATCATTGCATATATTTTGCAGATTTAGGCATTTTAAGAAAGTTTGTTGTTTCATTAAACGTCACATAAAAAGCAGTGTCAACTTGTGCCAAAAAAAAAAAAAGGTAAAATGTCAAATCTGAAAATACAGACTTCTTTAAAACTTTAAACCGTCCCATTTGTCCTCATTTAATTTGACATCGGCATTGGCAAAACTCCCCAAAATTAACTTTTGCAGTTCAATACCAGATCAAACGACAGGAAGTACATCATACAGGGAGTTCATGTCCCCACTGCCAAAGTATAAAAAAAAAAAACAAAAAAAAAAAACCCCAACTACATTACCACCAACGGAAAATTGTCTGATTGATGCAGCCTGTCTCACACTCAACTACCTTCTGTCGTCCACAGACTGTAGGTCAAAGCACAAGACACCAAACACAATCCAATAATTTTATGAATAAAAACTACACTTCCTGTGCAACTATAAAAATAACGTGTGTGTGTGTGCGTGTGTGTGTGGTTGATGGATTACGCTCTGCTGCTGATGCTTCGGCATTGTCTTGTAAAAGAGCTTCCATTCACGTCACTTACACACACGGGAAAACAAGAATTGAAAAGTATAAGTCTATGTGCTAAAAGCTGTCATGGAACAGCTTATGAAAAAAAACATTCACACACAAAATCAAAAGTTGCAGGTGTCATGGTTGAACCGTCAATGTCACTCTGATGGACACTGAAATATTACTTTTTCTGCTTAGAGGCGTCACAAGAGTGGCGAGGCCGGCCATGTCCGTCTCGCTCTTGTACAGCCTGAAAAGGGAACACAAGTCTACCAGAAGCATCATTCCATTATTTCAACGCACACATTGTACAAAGCAGAATTTAAGGCATTATCGACAAGCATCGTCAAAGCTATCTGTACAAAAAAAAACAACACAAACATCTATCTACAGAAACACACAACCTGTGATTTCTCTTGTGATTTTGTGTGCTTAACATTTTAAAACTCTTCAGTTTACCAACAGCTTTCAACACTGTGAAGAGGGGCGTTTAGTGCAATTACTTACAGCAACATACTAATCAGTGACATGGATAAAATTCATTGGACATCTCGGTGTGAGTAGCATTCTCCTGCTGAACACAGCGCGCGCGCACACACGCGACGCACGCACACACACACACACCGCTGCTCAAAGCAAACACAAAAAGGGCTCATGGTCGCACAGGATGGTCTGGTTGTACAAATGAACAGGAGGTAAAGTCACAGGCGGCACCGCTAGCACCCTTCAAAACCCATCAAATGTATCTTGACCTAGTGGTGGCTTCGCATGTGCCAAAAACAACGCTGGATTAACATGTTAAATGAATCGCTCGTTTCGAGCGTTTTCTGCCCCGACTGCGGCGTCTGAAGACAGGAGGGGGTCTTCTTAATTGTCCTTGCTTAAGGAAGATGGCAACCACTGAGTGAAAACAACACGGCAAAGCAAAACACTGGTTCGTACTGCCGTAGGACGCAAGAGGAAAGCAAAGTCCTACTGTATCTCCAAGCATCAGTGTAAACAGACTGCATCAGCCAACCGCCCCTTCTGCATCAAAGGTGTGTACTTAAGACAATGACATTTACAATACTGAGTTTACTGCATAGAAAACGACAAGACTATATGAAATGTTTTCAGGCTTTGTGTATATTGCTTTTACAGCATGACAAACTCAACGTGGTGAACTCCTGACGTCTGGTATGGAGTGAAACTACCTTCCGAATGGCGATTCTCCGGGCAGAAACCGTTTCAAAAGTAAAGACAGTACCAGAGGATGGGGGTCTCTATGAGGGTCAGTTCTGGCCACAGAGCAGAGGGATGTGTGCTCAAAAGGCCCGTAAGGCGTCAAGAACTACGCCTGTTTTGCTTCTGGGTGGGTGGGACCATCGCTGATCAGGGGACAGCGGGTGGAAGCGTGGTTTCCCCGTTACACGAGCGGGGTGGCGGACACGCCGGCGAGCTCAAATACCTCCGAGCACCCGCACCGACGCGTTGGCTGGACACAAAACCGACAGCGACGCGACAATCTGACCACAGACATGGAGGGAGACATCACACTTGTAATCCCGATCCGTGTCAAACTAAAAGCAAACTGGTACGTGACGTTACACCTATCGGTGGGAATGTCTCTGTGTGGTATGCCATTTGATTAGAAACCTCTAAATGATTTGATGTGATCTAATTGCACTTATTTTCATTTTGACCGTTTTTGATTTTTTTTTTTTTCTCTCTCTCTCCTTCTTTTCAGTGACAAAGGTTAAAATTCTGTCGAGGAGAAAACTGCAGCATTCACTTGGCTAATTTGTAAACAGAGATAGAATGTTTTTGTTTTCTCTCACCACACAACACCAACAATACTTCAAACATATTCCCTTCATTTAAAAAAAAAAAAATCTATTGTACTGTTATTCCTATTACAAGGTCAGTGTAATCAATGAATGTTGTGCAACACAAAACAATCATAGGAGCCATTGAATAAAGTACAGCGAAGGACCATACTGTAGTATACATCGAAAACAAAAGACAATACTAAAAGATAACGTGATTATGTTTACTACTTAGAGACAAGCCTCTCATAGAGATGCACTTGAGTAAATCTGTTTAAGCTAAAAATATCAGCAGTGAGATGGAGAATCAAACGGAAAGAAAAAAAAAAAAAAGCAGTTTTATCTACAATGGGTCAAACTTTGTCATGCTTTACTTGTGTAGAACTAGTCAATGCAAATGAACTCCAAAATAGTGCATCACCTTTCAAAGTCAGGGTTTTAAAGAGGATCGGGCCTCACACCTCAAGTATAGAGATTCCATGTGGAGAGCAGTACAGATGTGAGCTGTACAAAGAAATATTGCTTTAATTTGGTAACTGAGCAGACAGTAACTGGAGGTGAGGACAGAGATACCACCTTGTTAGTGACAAAACTAAAGGGCCCTTCCACTATGATGTCCAGGGTTTAAGCTAAATTGGCGCAGTCAGTGATGCGAGGGGGTTGTTGTCTCTCTGGTGGAAACCCAGGAGCGGCTTTGGTGATGACCAGCCAGTGCCTCCTCCGTTAATGACGCTGCTTGGAATCGCCTTAAAAGTCACCAGTCTGGTCAGGAAAGCTTTGAGGTATAGTTAGGAGGAGGGTGGGCGTCGCTCGGGCTGGGAGATGACCCTCTGCGGGCCGGGCAGGGGGGCGGGGGGGAATGAATGTTCTCACTGACGATAGCGGAATGCAAGATTTCCCCGTTTTGTCAAAGGAGAGCAAAGCATGATTCCAATTTGTGGCAAGCGCACAGATGCGCGTTGGTGGCCTCTACGACAAGCAGAGGACGTCGTGGGGTCTGATAAAAACAGACCGCCGAGTAGAGAGACTGATTGATTTGTCACAATTTCGATTGTAAGACAAGTGGGATTCGCCAGCCTAAGCTGGAGAGTGGATCCCATTCTTTGTACATCGGTCTCCTGAAAAGCAAAGAGGGGAGAGAATATCTCTGCTGACAGCAGAGGTTTCAGACTCCTGCTGAAGAAGGGTAATGTAACATACATTGACAGTTAGTGTCAACACTGCCAACATCACCGCAGGAGCTGCTGAGGCCAGCAAACTTGTTCTTTTTTTGGGTAAATGCTTTTGAAGGAAACAGGATCTTAGGAGCTGAAGTGATAGAGATAGAGAGATAGAGAGATAGGAAGAGAGATAGAGAGAGAGCTGAAGATCATTGGCTGGGATGCTTCTAACACCAAGAACCTGCAGAGTTGGTAGCTTCACTGTGAAGACAAACACATTCTTGTGTAGTCTGCAGTGTTCCAATGAGACACTTTGGTCAAACGAGAGGCAAGAGCGTTTTGAATGAGATGGAAACCTCCAAGCGTAACTATGAGGAAGTGGTGACAAAGGAGGGAGGGAGGAAGAGAAAAGCAGTGTGTAAGGACTATGGTAGGCATTTCATCAGCTACATACTTTCTACTCAGCTTTTCATGTCCTGTCAGACCTCAGCTGGCAGGGAAACCGCGGACTCTTCTCCTTTGGCTGAGTGAAACCAAATAGAGCTTCCCATCAGATAGACAAAGATTTTGTTTGGTTTTTTTTTGTTTTGTTTTGTTGTTGTTGGGTGTGCAAAATCTCAAACATTCTGAGGCTACATTCACACTCTTTTTCCTCTTTCTCTCCTTGTCAGAATCATTTTTACTTGTGGCAGTCTCCTCTATAGATGCTACCAAAATGCGATGCTACTTCCCTGCATTAGAGCGCCCTTCAATGGACAGTTTGACTTCTTGGGGGATGAACGAGGGCCTTATGTGGCCAGCGGTGCTCATCTGAGTGCGTGGCCCCTCATCTCCCTTTATACTGAATCTTTGGAGGCCAGGTGAGGACCAACGCCGCTGAGATGCAGCCTGCATTGCTCCCATTCCTGCACCCATAAAAGCAGAGCTCTCTGTGTGCAAGTGATAACTGCTCTGACTCCTAGGATGCTCTGCTGAGGTCCTACTTGGTCTGATGGGCAGCTCGGTGTGCCCAACAACCCCCAAATGTGTGGCTTCTTCCTTGTCAACAATATCTTTATCGCCCTCCCTCTGTCTGTCTCTGTGAATGCGGTCTATCCTGAAGTGAGACTGAGACCGTGACTGCTGCGGGGCAGGCGGCCCCATGAGCTGGTGACCAGGTTCCGATGTGGCGTTGGTTTTGCTCAAAGTCCTATGCAGGTTCTGCTGTTGCTGCTGTGAATGATGGTGTTGTGGTTGCTTCTGCTGCTGTGTCTGAAGCTGCTGCTGCTGCAGGGTGATGGACACACACACGTCCCCTACTTGCAGATGATGGCAGGCCAGGCCGTAGAGCTGGGCCGTGCGCTCTGGGCTGTAGGATGACCAACCTTGGCCAAACACGAAAAAGGGGTGCTCCGGAGGCACATCAATGGTCACTTTGCTCTGCTGCTCTCCGACAGTAAACTGAAGTGACACGAGGCCTGGTCTTTGCTGGCTGGCGCGGATATCCACTACCATGCTGGAGTCGATTTTAAGCCCCCCACTCACCTCGGCACTCCGCACAAAATCCTGAGTCTGCAGGTCCTCCACACGCTTCAGTTCCCCAGTAGCCAGCTGAATAATGGCTCCCTTCATGAAGTGCGACGGGTTGCCGGGAGCCGGGACAGGAACTAGACTGGAAGCTAAGGCCTGAGTCACATCTGCTATCGGTTGGCCAGGAGGCTGCTGTTGAGCCGTGGTCAGCTCAGCTGCAGCCCTTTCAGGGAGGCACACTCTGGCTGAAGGTTCAGAGGCTTTAAAGCTGGGGATGTGGGAGGCCAAGGTGGTGGAGACATCATTAGCCTGTTCTGGGTAGTGTTGTTGTGGTGGTTGGGCCTGATGCTGTGGATGATACTCCAGAGGAACAAGGACAGGTTGCCCGTTGGCTAGCATGACAGCATGACCTGGCTGCCCCGGTTGTTGCTGGAGACCGGTCACTCTGGGGTCACTGTAACTCACAGGTTGGGCTGCGTAGACAGTGCGGCCAGAGATGACTCCCGGGCTCTCGCCATGGACATCTCTGGCTCTCTGGACACCCTGAGAGAGGTTCAAGGGAGCAAAGGAAACCTCTTTCCGCCCTCCACTGCCACCTTGGCCGGAGGAAGCCAAGCGGCCAACCACCTGCTGCACCTGGAAGTTCATTGAAGAACAGTGTTAGGCAGACCGTTAAGATTCAAGAATGGGATTTGACATGATTTCAAATAGGAGGTACAAATGTACTCCCATATCAGCCTGAGTCACAGAATGCAAAGTATGAAATAACCTGTATGGCTGCGCAAATAAATGCATTTTAACATTATTAAAGCTTCGGTGACCGATATGCCTCGATATTAAAATGTCGATTTTTCCATATTCAAAACAAAAAAATTCCTAAGTTAACTATGGAAAAATAAAATTCCCAAGTGTTTGCTTGCAATTAAAATCACATTTCCGATTCAAACGTCAAGGTGTTAGTTTATGTGATTAGTTGTCAGTGGAGCCAGTCAACCAGCAGGGCCCAAGCTGCTACAGTTGAAAATGGCTTTCGCCCTCCCTCTAAAACGACACAGATGAAGCAAGTAGTGGGTTTGACTGAGCTTTACTGATATCCATCCATCCATCCATCCAGCCATCCATCCATCCATCCATCCATCCATAAACATGGTGAAAAGCCCCAAAGTGGCAACTGTAGAGCTGTTAGTGAATGCTTAATTGATCTTGAGAGACACCGCACACAACAAAAGCAGTAGAGCAAAACAATCAAATAAGTCTCAGATATACTGCGTACATTTAAGACACAGTTAGACTGCGGACAGAAAATACATACATTTGCCGCTGATAACCTATAAAAATAAAACAGTTGAGGCCAAACCATGAGACATGCTATGATCACATTACACCCTTCACCCCCATGAAGAAACAGGGTATTACCTCCAGGTCGCTGTCTGGAGTGCTGCGCTGGCCCGGTGAGTTCAGCATGCGGCTCTGTATGCTTCTGTCCTGGTTGTGCTCCTGTGCTGCAGAGCTGGATGCTACCTGCTGCAGACGTGCATTTCTGGCAGTGTAGACCAAGTCCGGTACAATCTCCCTGCCCCGCAGCTCTTTATCGCCTCCATTTATCTCTGGTTCATTCTCCTGCTGCGTACCATGTGGGTCTCTGGTGGCAGTGGCAGCTCTGGCGCTCTGAGGGTGGTACAAGACTGGCACCCCTCTAGAGCTGAGCTCTGTTGCAGGCAGGACTCCTACAGTACCGTGGTGCTGCTGGGCAGCTTGCTCTGAAGGCAACATCAGCGGGACACCACTGGATGCTGAAACTTTGGCAAAGGTATGAGAAGCTACCTGGGCCTGTGGAGGCGGGGAGACAACACCTTCCTGTATGACGGATGGGTACGGAACAAGGTGGGAGACGGTGTGTGGCTGAGGGATGGTGCCTGAGGGAGAAATTAATGAACCCGGGACAAAGCCGGGGGGCAGAGCATAAGGTACGGCTGCGTAAGGGGAGCTAACAAATTGGAGGGAGGAATGAGGGATCTGAGCATAACCAAGCGGAGGATAGGGAAGGCCTGGATGTTGCAAGAGAGGAGAATGTACAGTATAAGCTGAGGAGATGTGGCTGAGCACTGGGTGAAGACTGGTAGGCGAGTATGTAACAGATGGAAGAGCCACTTTATAAAGCATACTGTACTGGTCAACTGGCACTGCTGGTATGCCATCAGCACTATCCACTCCATAATGAAGGCCTGGCTGGGTTCGCAGCCACTCTCCAGATGGAGTCCCTCCCTGAGTGTCACTGTTGGCTGCAGAGTTCTGGATAGAAACCACTTCATCTTCTCCAATACCACTACCAGCACCACTGCTACCGACACCTCCTCCTCCTCCTCCTCCCCCTCCTCCTCCTCCGCCTCCTCCTGCTGCTGCTGCTGCTGCTCCGCCTCCAATGGCAGCACCACCTCCAACTGTCCCCCCAGCTCCACTACTGTTACTAACTGGGAGGTCCCTCTTCTTAGGAGGCAGGCACTCCTGGTTGCGCTCCTGAGCTGGTTTCATTGCAATCCTCTGACCAATAAGTAGATTCACTGTACTGCACATGAACTGAAACTTTCACGCCAGGCAGCCCACACAGGAACCAGTTTTGGAATAACCTGGCTGACTTCCTCCGCCAGTTCACCTGAAAGAAAACAATTTAGAATACTAATGTCAGGTTATCTACAGCTGTCTCACATTATCAGTGAAGCATTTGATATCCATGTCTGCTAGTATAAAAAATGACAATATTTACTTTCAGCATTTTAAGAGATGAGCATTGACAGTTTGCGTGATGTTAAACCGCTGATGAAAAGTAGTACAGGTGCTCTTACAAGACTCTGTCACTGTACAGACACAAATTGTCAGAGAACACTGCTGCCAATCAGTTTGTGGCAGCAAAAATTTACATTTGGCTCTGCTGCTAAGCTTAATGCCGTCCAAATACTACCTTCACGCACCTGAGATATTGGAGTGTGATATTCTCACAATTACTTGAATTAGCACAGTATCCTCTAATCAGGCCTATTTGAACTTTGAATGGCTGTGCTTTGTGGCAGTTCAGCCTTTTGCCTATTTATGGCTGTTTGACCTATGAATCATTGACCTAAATAGTCAAACTGCTGAGTGAACTAAACAAAATCTGAATACATGCAGAGTTCATCTCGGCTATCTATGAGACTGACATGGAAAATATTTGATAAAGTTCATGTTTTTGTTTATCTATTGCAGAAATAACAAATCATTTAAACATTTTGGATCTTTGCTTTCCTTTTCAGTTAAAATAATAGGTTTCATGGAAATCTGACCTGCACAGTAATACCATTGTAGTCAAGGGCAAAATACTGTTCTAATGCTCACTAATGAGTTTCAAACTTGAACATGGTAACGGTTCAGTTTTATGCCCCCTCAAGTAACTTAAATGTTCGAAGATTTTTCCCCCCACTGTAAGACAGTATAACATGATACATTTATTCCATGTTCATCTTCAATAAAACTACATGCTGCTTTTAAACTGTGAAATGTTCATATCCAAGACAAATTCACAGCAGTATCAAATCAAATCAAATTTTATATATATAGCCCAAAATCACAAATTACATTTGTCTCAGGGGGCTTTGCAATCTGTACAGTATGTGACACCCTCTGTCCTTAGACCCTCACAAAGGGTAAGGAACAACTACCCCAAAAAAAAAAAAACCCTTTTACAGGGGAAAACATTGGTAGAAACCTCAGGGAGAGCCAGCCTTCCATCACATTTTATACCGCGTCAAACCAAATTTTGCCATGTATCGGATCACTGAAAACTTCAGCCACAATTTTCTTTTTAGGATTAGCTTAAATGACAGTAAAAGATGAATACAGAATTCAATTCTGCAACACCTCTCATACGACCAAAATATTTTCAATGTAATCGGAATCGACAGATGAACTATGAGTTCAGTATAGTCAGCTGGGTTGAGTTTTGGTTTTGACAGTTAAAGACAGAAACTTAAAAACAGTGGGTTGCATGACTAGAACACCCATGTTAATGTAAATTAACAGCAGACTGGCGCAACAAGGGTAATGGTCACTTCTGATGAAGAATATTCAAACTATTACCTTTGGATACCACTGGAACTATTTACAATGTATTCATACACTTCACAGATGAAAGATCTAGAGGCTTCTTCGTGTCTTAAGCACTCAAATTTAAGAGTTCCGTGTAAAACCCCAACTGGACTGGAGGTAAACAGGGATGTGGACCGGAGACAATCGTGTTCTACCATGAAGCGAAATAATGCGATAAGCTCTGAGGAGCAGGTTAACTCCTTCATCTTGCTTCCAACCCGGAAGAGCTTTTTTTTTTTTTTTTTTTTTTTACACATTCCAGACACAGACGTTCCCATTGTTACACCGAGCGAAGTTATGCGACAACTCAAGTGAACTCGGTTACACTTTCTCCCTCTGAGAAAATGTTTACCGTTAGCTAGTGGCTGACTTAGCTAAAGTTAGCTAGCAACTGGGAATCACCATTTCCCCGCTAATCAAATAGGTGACAGCGCAATACTCCGCACACCATGGATACAGTTGGATTTCAGGATAAATTGGAATTTAGCGGCATGAAAGGCCCGTTGGTTATACCTGGAATGTATCACTGCTCATTAACCCAGAGGTCTTGGCTAGTTAGCTACTTAGCTAACACTGCTAGCTCTCAGAACTCCAGCTCTGCTCGCCTCACATCTCCTCGCAGCGGCCATGGCAGTGCGTAAAATGTCTGCGTCAGCCGCGGCTGCACGGACCCGTCCTGTGAACGTACCTCTAAATGTCATCGCGAACAGGCAACGCTGCATAAGAAGAAGGGAAAAAAAAGTTGATATGCTGAGGGAATAGCAGAAATCAAGGCTCGGGATTCGAGCCCATTTCGAAGGCCAGCGGAGGCGCTCACCAATGACATCACTGGGCCGATTCAATTTCCTGTTTTTTTCCACGCTGCCGCCTGCGAGCACGTAAACGCCTCACACGCTCAGCTGGCTCTCAGGCGCTCGCGCAGGGGTGTGGCAACACGCTCGGGGGCCTCTCACGCAGGAGGGAGCCGCTCCCGCGGTGGCGGCGCGCCCGCGGCTCCCGTGCGTGCTTTGAAACTTTATGTACACACAATCGCACCATTAATCGATAGCGGTCGCCATGGTAGTCGCCAAAGAACTACCGCAGTTAAAACAAGTGATCATAGTCTATAATACGTGCTTAATGTCACAAAACTGTGCTGCTCACATGCTAAATTTGGTGATAAATACGCTGCGAGTGATGCAAAAACATATGCTCTTAGCTGTCCTGGCTGACGGATACTGGTTTCAAAAACGTTCATATTGACATATAATGTGAGATCAAGATCAAATCTTTTTTTTTTTTTAATACAGAAAATAATTAAATCCGAATAGACGACACCAGTAACATCATGAGATGCAAAAACGAGGCAGGCTTATTTAAATATGTTAAATTGTATTTAAAAAAAATAAAAAAGGACAGAAATTAAACTGCAGAAATGAAAAGTGATGATACTGATTCACTGATCACGATGGGCTTGTAGCTGGAGCAGTTGTCCTCAGCTTTGGCGGACGTGGTCGACCTCTGAAAATGGTCAATGGCAGATCATCTGGCATCTCTTGAAGGCAGATGAGGACACCGTTTTTGAGCCAGTGTGGGAGCCATTGCATCTTAAGAATCTTCAAACCTCAAATGATACCAAGCATGCTGCATTACCTTGGTGGGAAAGAGGTCAAAAGTTGAACAGATTTCATCGTGAGGTCCACACACCTCAGTGTAAAAATGTAGGCTTGTAATAACCTAGTTATCGCTACTTCAACTTGTCTCACGTCCTCAGTAACATTAGGATCACTGTGGTTATGTCTGATATTCAGGGCCACGTATTCATGGTGTTTTGCTTTGCTTTGTGATGTTGATGTTTATATGTAATACAACATTGTAGCTATAATTCTCATGGATTTATAATACTGATTAATCACAACGAATGTTCTTTGCTAGATTCCTCCCGCAGACTGCTAACATTATTGTAAACTATTCTTTAACTGTGAATGTGTTTTGGGCCTCTAGGTAATTCGTTCAGAGGCATTTTACCTCGGTTTGCTTTCTCCATTTTTTTTCCTGGTAACCTGAATTTGTTTTGTATTTTTGTTTGCTGGTGTGAAATAAAACTGCTCAAAACCAGTTCATATGCTGTAAATTTGAGCTCTTAAGGGCTCTTCTGACTACACAGTGAAAACTATGGTGTGGTAAACACGCTGTATCTTACACAAAAACCAATCTGTGTAACATGGCCTCGTCATAAATAACATGATGTACTGCTCAAATGTGGACTGATTTAAATTGTATGAAGCAGTACAGGATTCTTGTTTACCTATGTTTACATGACAAGCTATAAGAGTACAGTCTATGTCGTCAACGTCGCTGTGTAACCTTTTGAGGATTTAATCATTGGTTTAAGTGTTCCTGTGATGTATTTCCTCTATTTAAATTTCACAGCAGGATGTCCAATTTCAAGAGCAACTTAATATATAGTTCTTAGAATGAATTTGACCACAGAGGATAACCCAGTGGTGAGAATCACTTTTTTTATATCCATAATTGAGAACACCTTTTTTAAAATCATATTGACTGCTTATATGTGTTGTTGTTGTTTTCCAAGCGTTTGTTAAACATTTCCAGGGTGGAGCTTCCACAAACAAAGAGCTCATTTCCCAACGTTCATGTGCAATTCAACTAACAATAATGAGCAGGTTCATTGCCGATTTAAGTTTTTCATAACACGAGGTTCACCTGCAGACGTTGTACTCAAAGATACTTTGAAACAGATCGCATATTTAATGGGATTTATAATCTACTCTTGAAAAAGGCATCTTTAAGCAAAATGGTTCACAGCCATGGTGTTGTAACAAGAACCTTTGATTTTTGCTCCTGGCATCTAGCATGTGAGTTGAGGTCTGGACCAACATCTTCACTTGGCAATAAAAAGTTTCTGCTTAGATGGAATTGTTAGATGAATGCAATAAAAGACAGACTGCCACTTCAGTTGAAAAAATAATGTAATGATTAGTTTCTGGTACACATTGGAGCCTTATTTTCTATCAGGGAAAAAAACAGCTTCAGTGCAGTACCTCTTTAAGGAATTGATAAAAAAAAAAAAAAAAAAATCAGCAGAACTAGAAAACTAAAATACTTCAATAGATTTAGAATATAGTTACAAAAGTCTATGTTCCCAAAAGGCACTGGGACTAGGAACTGCATCCGTCTTGGAGAACATTTGCATGACTGAATAAATATATCTGTTGCTAACCAATATCAAACTGTGCTACAGTGGGAGCCCAGTCATCATACAATTACAACAGAGTGCGACAGTATGAATTAGTGGAAAAACACAGCACATAAATCTCTCTCCATAATATATAGACTAAAGGTCAGGGTTTAAAGTTATTTAGTACCATTAATCAAAAAAATATTAGAAAGATTTCAAGCATATACAGTATTTATAATATTTGCCACAATTATATTTATAAACCACCTCAAAACAAACTCACTTATATATCGAGTAAAATGTGCAATTAAAAGCATTTGGAAGAGCAGGCTCTGCACTCCCATCACACACGTTTGCTAGAGAACACCTGAAACTAGTTATTGCTAAAGAATCTTATTTATCTGAATTTCACTGGAAACCAGTCAATCAGCCACGTATGGATCAATGCTCCTGTGTAATGGAGGGATAGCTATTCACTTTGTCAAGTGGTCTTATATTTACTACTACAAAAGGGCTTTAAAACGTGTTTTTATCCAGGGCATGTACGGTTAATCCGCCCACCCTGGTGTGTCTCAAACCAGTCCTATGCTTCGCACATCATTAACGTCCCAAGGAGGATGTCACCTTCCAGGATGACCATCACCATCACACACTGCAAATTTAGTTCACCCGTTTTAGTTAAACCCGATTGCACCAGGAAGACTCAACATCTTTTCTCATAAGCCTCACTATCACAATTTAGCCTGGAATTAAAGTAGAAACGTGCCATGAAGCGACTGTATCATCTCTGCCTGTAGAGCCCCACTGGGACAAGATATGGGAATGGAAAAACAAAGGTTTCTATAAATCTATAAATGTAATATAGCTACAGACAGTAAGTTAAACAGTGTGTAAAGTTAATGATTTTATATCTGGCAGTGAACCAATCCAGGTGATATACTGTTGTTGTCTCATGTGCTGCCTTTTAACTGTGTCACTGATCCATCACGGTCATATTTACTGGCTCTGTGACTCCAGTGCATGACATCTAAGTTACTTCATAATAAACGAAGGACTGGTTTGAGACATAGCGCTGGTCTGTCCCTTTGCATTACAACATTAACCCGTTCAGCTACTGTTAATCTGAACAGTTTCTCCTCTGTGCCTTTCCAGGCCTCCATAAAGTTTCATGAACTCCCCTTCTGAAGGAAGAGGTGACATCTACCACAGATTGAAGTCCTCACAGATCAACTTTACCCTCAAAGTATCAGCTGAAGTGCGATACTAAAACAATTGGCCCTTATCTCTGCTTTAACAATAGTTAATCTACATGAGACCCTGAATTCACACTATTTGCCACCTACAGTGAAACTCCAAAACCACCATTAAAATGTGGGCAGTTGGAGCAAATAGCAAAGTTTGTGCAAATACAAAACAAATTAAAAACTACCTCATTACATTCAACCAGGCCAGATCCATTGCTTCTACTACATACAATACCTATTTGCAGCGTTATTTTCTGAACCCCTTTCTGAAATTAAAAAAAAAAAAAAAAAAGACCATGTAAAATATTACATCTTCAAATAAATTTCCTGGAAGGTACAAACAAACAGGGTAATTGGAAATCAGTGTTCTATGAAATGTACCATTGCTGCTGCAGTAAAAAACAGGCATTTTCAATTACAGATGCATAACTGTAATAGCCAATGAAAATTCAACAAAAAGGTCAAATAAACTGATACTACAACTTAAACTGCCACACACACACACTTAGAAATGTTCAGTGAATCACAGGTTAATCTTGGAGAGGGAGCTTTCAATCTAGTCTAACGCACAATTTCTGTGTGTCTTACAACAAGCTCAGCAAAAAAGCGCAGTTAGCTTCGCTAAATCTTAAGAAGTATGCAAATGTAGAAATGAAAACATACATGTTATAAAAATGGTTCTTTCACAGTAAAAAGGACACATCACAGTAACAACCCACTGGCCAATAAAAAATGTGCTCCCGTAATTCTGAATTACTCAGTTACAATGGACAATTGTACTGTCATTGTGTTTCAGTTAAGAAATTACCTCAGATTTTAATGCAGCATCAATGGTGCCAATTCTAGCTTATAGAGAAATAAAAATCAGAAGTTATTCTTTCCAATACACCAATTACCTTCTTCATATTTAAGAAAGAGGTAATAGAAAATAGATGATTAACTGTTGCGCAAACCTGGACTTGGCTCAGAGAAGTGAGCCCCCCTACACCCTCAAAGAGAGTCATTAGCAAGAGTCTCGGTGGAGAGCCAGATCCTCGCCCCATTCAGAAATTTACTAATGGGAGTTCCGTGGATACTGCGGCGGCACAGGTTTCCCATTGGAGTGAAAGGAAAAGACGAGGTAAGGAAGTCTGGAGGCGTAGGGGGGTCACTTGGGGAACTGCTCTTAAAATACATCCTCCTTTGGTCAGAAGGGTGCCCACCTGGGCTGGAGATCGGTGTGCCACCAAGAATGGGTCCCTTGTACTGCCTGAGTTGGCTCTGTAATATCTCAATTTCATCAACTAGTTGGGAGAGCTTGTGGTAGGCGGTGATGGATCCTCCTTTGGGAATGCAGGCCTCAGGAACCCAGCGTAGAAAGAAGAGCTTCCAGAGAGCCACATGTGACGGCAAGACCAGGGGAATCAGGAGGCCCTGCTGGTCAACAGGACGAGAGAACCAGTCCCTGAAGAAGCGCTCCGATGGGCTCTCCACCACATCTTTCATTGGTGAGAAATCAGGCCTTAGTTCCGACAGCAGAGAGCCCCGTCGGGTCGGTGTATCCTCGCCTTTCAGTCCATTCCGCAGAGGTGTGGACGTTCCTCGCGATACAGAATTGTATTTCTGTTTTAGGGGGGAAAAAAATAGAGCAAAAGATTTTCACTTAATATAAAAAAAAAAAAAAATAGGATAAGGCAACAAAATCCACTATTTCCAAATAAACATTTATTTTCTTTGTGATAATTTGCTTCCACATTCTGTGTGTTTTCTGAAGTGGATGATGACATAAAAAATAAAAAAACTACCAACAGAGCCTTAGCAATGGACACAACTGCAGACTGGATAACAAATTAACATCAAACTCAGACACTGAACATTTCAGCAAACTACAGCCCAACTGGATAGAAGTGACTAATAGGACAGAGGACGGAGACGGTACGTTGAGAATGCTTACAAGAAATTTTTTCTCCGTCACTTCAAAATGTTCAAGAAAATCAAAATATAATGTGTTATTTAAAGCTTCACTTAAGGTATATACTTAAGAAATGGGTATCAGTGGACAGCAATGACAAGTATAGACCTTGAGCTATTCATTCAGGTGAACATTTAATCATTTAGTGAATCTACATTGCAATAAAGAGTTATATCATTTATCCTCATAGTAAAAGTAGAGAGCACAGACATAAAATAACATGCTGCTAAGTTTACTGTCTTGTGTACCTTTGTTCGTCTGAAGGTTTTTACTTCTCCATTCTGGACACATGCAGCTCCTTTACCTACATACATAGGATTGTTAAACAGGGTTTGGTCTTTCATGGAGAACTGCTGTGACCAGTCCCAAACAGGAGGGAAATACACAGCTTGGTCCTCCCCGTGAGGGATGGCTTTATTCCTGGCAAAGTCCTGAAGAATAAAAACAAGATTATTCATGTTCTGTGCATGTCCCTGCATATCATTACACTGACAATCTTCATATAATGCCCTGAAAAATGCTTGCAGATTAGAATGAGAATTTATGAAGGTTAAAAAAAAAAACTTGCCAAGTTCACTTTTGATATTTTTGGGTTTCTTCCTCTACCACAAACTAAATGGTAAGGACCCCCAATCTTCCCTCATGTCCTACTGTACTTAGGATTTTCACATGAGTGCATTTCTAAATCCCAGCATGCAACTCTTACTTGTTGTGTTGTTTCTGTTTAGAATATATATATGCAATTCCTTTGACTAACAAATGGCAGTTGACTGACTAGCAAGGTGATGCACCTGTAGGCACAGTTATTGTCAGTGAGGGTATTTGTGCCAACCTTTAATTGGACGGCGCACTCTGCTGGAGATCATTTGCCAGTACAACAAATTAAGGATTTTATCATCGCATACAATCTTAAATGCAGCTGAATTTGGCTCTATACTCTTACTTAATATTGTAGAAGTAGTACTTAATATTGGCACATATCGGCCATTTTCCTGCTGGAATCATCATGTCTGTGACACACAAAAATCAGCTGGCTGATAAATCGGTCAGGCTTTAGTTTTTTTATCTATGTGTACAGTATCTTGTTGCACTCATCACTGTCAATTGTCTGACACAGACAAAAAGAAGCAATACCACTAAAACTTGTTGATCTGTGAAATGTCTTCATCTGGAATTATAATGCATTTTCTCTTGTTGGACCACCAAGTGACATATACTGAATGTTCAAATAAGCGCATTCGGCATAAAGCATATATTAGTGTTCCTGGTACACTTTCTATCATCCATTCAAAATTTCATCCTGACTCCTCTATCCAAAATACATCAAACAATGCATGTCTTCGTAGTCCGTGATATACTCGCATTACTGTATCCCTCACCATCAAGTGCTGAGAACGTTGTTTAGGAGAACTGAAGAGGAAAGTACTGAAGAGTGGGATCCACATGCTGTCGCTTAGCACCGTCAGATAGGTCTCTGTGAACTCAAATGCTGCTGGGTACTGGTTTATCATCTGCCACACGCAATCCAGGAACAGCATGAACAGCGGGGACTAAATCAGAGTACAAAAAACAGACTTCTATTAGAATACTGACAA
>CAAKHG010005702.1:672-23099 GCA_901007715.1 Dactylopterus volitans
TTCCTGCAGGGTTCACCAACCTCTCCAGCCCCCTTACGTCAATGCGGAGCGGCTCAAATTCATTAACCATTCACAAGTTCTTAAAGGAACAATCACGCGTAAATACGCACGGCAGAGCGCGCCGCGCCGCGCCGCGGCACGCCGGCGGACGCTCGCTTGGCCTCCCCGCCGCGTCACGTCCCGCTAAAAGCTGCATGAGCACTAAATGCCCCGCAGAGACAGGAGATGAATTTGTGCTGATCGAGGAGAGCGTCGATTGAAGCTGATCGGCTGCGCTCCTTTACTTCCTGTCAAGACAAATGAAATGTTTACAACCGGAGCTCATTTATACTCCATATATTTTTGTAATTTATATATTTAATAACAGTTTTGCAGTTGCTTATACTCGTGTTATCACGCCTTTGAGTCCGTGCCTCTCATATTAACAATCTGTCCTCCCCTCAGTTTTACATTAGGAGTTAAATGTTTCCTTTCCTCCCCACTTTTGCCCTTAATCTGTCATTTATAGTGATATAATAAAAACTTGACAAATTATGCATGCAGATTTTCTTTTAGTACAAAAGACCCACGTGCGCATTAATTGTTCATTCACGATTGCTGTTTAATTCTCAGCAAAACGCCATCCAACACAGTTGCAGGTCAAATTATTTGAAATAAAACATGCATACAAGCGTAATAATAAGCATTCTTTCTATTCATGGAACATAACTTTTGCAGCTTTCCTGTCGCTGACGCATTAACTACTCAACACGTTTTCTTTGTGGGTGATTTCCTCTTGTCTGCAGTGTGTCACATCAGGTTTTACATCCTTTATGTGTCTATACTGGCTCCTGAGCTACGATAATGCTGGCTAGCCCTGCAGGGCTCGCTCCAGCACGTGCTCGTCCTGGACAGGAAACGGCATGGTGACGCGCAGCTGCCCGTGCTCCTCCATGGTGCGCTGGATGGTCTCGTAGGCGTTTGAATTTCCGGACCAGCATCGGCGCGCCACCTGCGGCGTGCAAAGGCACAGATCAGGGGCCAGGCACGGTGAGCGCAATCGTGTCATCTGATAAAGTCGGATTTGACGAACTGCAGCTGGAAACCGCCGTGCTGCTCTGCCCTCCAACACGCGCTCACCCCGTTGGAGACGTCCCAGTTGAGCATCAGCCTGGCGCGCTTCGCCGCCTCCTCTGAGCCGTCCAATAGCAAACCGAATCCTCCGTTCATCACCTCGCCCCTTCAAATAACAGCAAAAAAAAAAAAAAAAACACAACATTGACAACAATAAACCGTTGCCGATCACTCGGATCCGCTGTGCGCTGACAACCATCCTCACCAGCCAACACCGCCACCGTTGTGCAGGGCGACCCATGTGGCACCCCTGAATGCATCGCCAACGAAGTTCTGGACGGCCATGTCTGTAATGGGGACACATGGTGATATGCGCAAATGATTCCTGCAGCATTCCCGCATATTATTGACAGTTGCAGGAGCTGGAATCAAAGTGAAGGAGGCTGTGACACAAGAAATCAATCACGATTGTCAGCAGAAACATTTTTTCTGGAGAGCAGGGCTGCCGAAACACATGACGAATGGGACCGATCTGCACTTTCAGGTTTTTAAATTTTCAATGCCACTTGCTTTTTTGTCCAAAGAACAAACTCGTCTGCTTATAAATGGACGGCTGTTGGTGCCGTTTCTCACCTGAGGGTTCCACCCCCGCAGAAAAGCCTCCAACCTGCAGCTGTTGCTCATCATATGTTGTTATCTTTATGCTAAAAGCTGCACAAAAGTTTCACTTTGGCGTGCTTTATCTCGATCGTAGATATGTAGCTTAAAACTTGCTTGAGAAAAAAAGTCTTTTATGGCTGTAGTGAGCCTTGCTCTAGTTTGGTGATGCAGTTTTTCAATGTTTCAGTTTATCGATTCTATTAAAAAAAAAAAAAAAAAGACGAAATTGCCATGGAGGAGCGGTCACAATGAGCTGCACATACCTGCACAGAAAGCGGAACCATCGTACACATTTGAGGTCTCCCTGAAGGGGCTGTCAGTGCCACTGACATCATGATGGTCCCTACTAATAACCACGGGAGCCTGAGCAAGACAAACAGCACATGCCAGCCCAGAAAGCCAACGTGTCCAAACACTTTTGAGGACATGGTCAATATACAAGCGGGCATTTCAACTCTCTTACTGAAACTCTTCCATCAGCGACGGCCTGGTTGATCGCCAGTGCTATGCAGACTCTTCCCCTCTGGTCGGAGTAGAGGATCCTGGCTTGGGATCCCACAACCTAAACAAAGAGAACCTACATTAGAAGTCGGCAATTGCAGCTTCGAGCATGTATTTGGCAAAATGCCTCCCGACGTTTTCCTGACCATTTTGTGTTTTCCAGCCTCCCTGATCCAGCGGATGTTGTCGTCGTACTGCTGTCTGATGCCATCGGACGCGCTGGCACTAATGTCCTCGAGGACGGTGGCGGCAATGTCATCAGTTACGCTCAGATCTCGGGGGTCGCCAGATGTGCACACCCACCGGAACGGCCCAAAGCCCAACGAGAAAATGTCCCTGTGGGAAAGACAGCGGAAGAGACGCATTGCACGCTTAAACCATCTCTCTGTAGACTTTCGAGTTTTCATCTCTTTTATCCCCCGTGTTAAATTAAATGTGATTACAAGTTCAGAAAAAAGTCAGCAAGTTTTTGCCACACAATTCATTTTCAGCGCTTTAGCTGCCAATTGGTACGAGAGTGAATAAAGCACGTAATGTCTCACCCCATAATGTGCTGGACGTAAGAAGGGTAACGGAATTCTGTTGCTCCTCCACCAACCTTTCTTACATCTGCTCCTATAAGCACAATAAACGCCGGTTCCTCACATGGCCTTAACCACTGTATGTATGTGTGTGTGTGTGTGTGTGTGAGTGAGTGAGTGAAATTACTGACCAGCTCTCTGGGCCTCAAGGAGAAACGCATTTCCATAGTCCCAAAAGAACATACCAGCATCCGACAACTTGTTGATTGCTTTTATGTGTCTTTGGAGGCTGCGGCAGCAGGAGAACGTATGCATCATTTTAGCACTATACACCCATGTTTTGCACGATATATATATATACCTGCATAAAATCTTGGTGTGTCATTAATTTTAACCTTTCTTTGACTGCGGTTCGGAAAAGGCTGGGATCGGTAGACATGAGCTGGTTTGCCTGGCGGAAGCCGAGCTGCACGGGATAGTAGCCTCCATTGAATGGGTTGTGAAGGGACGTCTGGTCGGAGCCCAAATCCACAAGGAGCTCACCTGTCCTCTCATACTCCAGCAGCAGCCGCTCCCTGAGGAGAAACATGGAAAAAAGTAGGAGATTGCAAGACTTTGTGGGAAATATGTCCCTTTCTCCGGAGCTGCAGCACCTGGGTGTTTGTGTCCGGGCAGCACAAAGGTTTCACCTCTCACTCACCACAAGTCCACAACGTTGCCATGGTAACCCAGACTGAGGGGAGTCTTTGAGCGCTTGGCTTCCCTGTAAGTCACAAAAAGTAACATTTTTACTTGTAGGAGTATCTCATGAGATGGATATCTCATGATGTGGAATCCCATGAGATGAGTCCAACTTATTCCGAGATCAGCTGTGATATTTGTCAGTGTGGAGCTCAGATGTCAAATACTCAGTGCATGTATATTTTATATATATATATATATATATATAGAGTATATAAAAAAAACAGAGAGACAGAGTAATACTGGTGCACTGCAGCTATGTATATTTACTCATGTACTTTACTTAAGTCTTGTTACTTTTTACTACATTATATTCGACAGCTGAGAAGTAGTTGCATCACAAATCCTATAAAGAACATGTTTTTTTTCATCATATCTAGAAATCATCATCATCATCCAAAATTTCATTTCATCATTTCATCATCATACAAATGCAAAGTGAAGAGTTGAATAAAATGAGGATTTATTTTTTTGCACCTCTTTGCTCTATATATTTCTAAGATTATAAGTGAAACTCTTGAAAGTTAAAGGGGCCTTTTACGAACTAGAATCTCTGTTGGGATGACTTCGCCAACCAGTCAGGTTACTGTCGACATCCATGTCTGTCATTAATAAGTGAATACTTCAAACAAATTGTATTAAATGTGTTAGTACAAGGTGGATTGGAAAAATGTCACCTTATCACTACATCTTTTCATTTTACTGGCCATTTGTCTAAAACACTGAAGCCTATACATGCGTTTTGATGTCACAAATTTCTTGACCTTTGACCCCTGAGCACCAAAAAGTAATCAGTTTAAGCCTGACTTGGAGTTAACAAATCTAAAGAAATGCCCTCCACGCATTCCCGAACTATCACATTCACAAGAATGATACAGTTTTTGTGAAATTTGTGATAACCAGCAGATAATATAAAGAGTTAATGACATAGTTGTGTTTGGTGAGTTCACAGTGACTTTGCACTTTGAACCCCAAACTCGGATCAATTGATCTCAGACAATAATCTGTATTTAAACAACTATCCCCCAGGTATTTCATAAATATTCCTTAGAATGGGACAAAGTTGACCTTTGGCCTTTTAGATATAGAAAGTATATTATTTCATATAATTTATCATTTTAGACATTTGTGTGGCAGTCGGTCATAATCAGTGGAAAGTTATGGCCAAAAATATGTTTTGAGAGGTCATGTGACTTTGGCCTTTGACCTTTTGACCTCCAAAATGTAATCAGTTCATCCTAGAGCTCAAGATGACATTTTGTGCCAGATTTGAGGATTCTCCTTCAGGTGTGACTGAGATACTGCATGAAACAGGGGCGGACCTGAAGTCACAGTGACCTTGACCTTTGACCTCTGACCACCAAAAATCTAATAATTGGTTGCCAAATTTGAAGACTTTCCCTCACGGTTTTCCCAGAGGGTCTCATTTTCACACCCATCCTGGTTCTGGCTACAGGTTACAACATCCACCCGCCTGGACAGTATAGACAAGGTTTGATTCGTATGATTCTGATGACTCTCCACAACCCTCTGTGTTACCTGATTCGTTTGATGCACTGATCCATACTGCTGGTGACCTCCATCAGCCAGCCCTGCTCGTGTCTCTTCCGAAGAGGAGCCTCGTCCACCTACGACGCAAAATCAGATTCATACAAAAACTGTGACATACTATGATTCATCAACTGACGCCACGAATACCAGCAATACCTCTGCAATGACTCCAACACAGCCGGCAATGACAGCAGCTTTTGCCTGAGCTCCGCTCATGCCCCCGAGGCCAGAGGTCACGAAGACACGCCCCTTCAAGTCCCCAGAGCCGAGGTACCTCCGACCAGCGTTCAACACTGTAAGCTGCACGGGAGAACATGTGGTGACATTCACACTAAATCTCGCGACTTAAGAGAAGTCGCTGCTTTTGAGCTTGAGCCTAGACGTCTGAGAAATAACTATACCATAAATTATAGAATCATTTTTTTTGTTTGTTTTTTCCCCCCGACATGGTGACGGTGATGACACGGTGAAGACTCATGTAGCAATCACAAGAATTTTGATGTTTGTTTTTTTCCTCCTAATTTTCACAAACCAAAGTTCCATGAACGATCCCTTGAGGCCCGATGTAGCAGTAGCTGCCTGCTGTCATTTGTCCGTACCTGAAAATCCACAAGAGGACACATGTCACTATGCGCAGCAACACACTGTGCAGATTCGACATAGCAACAGTTTAGTCATGCTTCTACCTCATTACAAGTTCTGGCTGATCTCAACAAATAAAAGCATCTCACAAACATACATTGAGACACCGAGGGCAAACGACTTCTCATATTGTTCCCTGGAGGAGTAGTTTGGAATAACCTGGGTGAAGACAAAAACAATCTTTCTCAATATGGAGACTGGAGCCTCTCACGGAGACTTTGCTTGTGGATGCTGTGCGGTTACCATGCCGTTGGTGATGATGGCGCGAGGCGAGGAAGGCAGGCTGGGGAACAGACCCAGGGGATGGCCGCTGTACATGACCAGAGTCTGCTCCTCCGTCATCTCGCTCAGGTAGTGCATCACGAGGCGGAACTGCACATTTGCGCAAATTGTGATCATTTTGTCTCTTTAGACCGTGTGAATCATTTCAACGCCAGTGGAGAAAGTTAATGGCTTACCTGGGCCCAGTTACTGAACACCTGTCCGTTCCCTCCATAGGTGACCAGCTCCTGGGGAAACTAGAATACGAAAGAAATGTGGCTAAATTAGAATAACAGATCTATAGAGGAATTCCGGGCACTTTGGCTGAGTAGGGAGATCACCTGAGCGACTGCTGGGTCCAGGTTATTCATGATCATGAGCATTATAGCGGCTGCTTGACGTGTGCGGCACGGGTACTGATCTATGGCGTACGCTCTGAGGAAAAGACGGACATTTACATCACGAAGGTGCTGAAACAGAAGATGAGAGAGACTGTGGCTATGAGCACAAACGCGGTACGTCTGTCAAACTCGTGGGGTTGACGAGAACGTAACACATGCTTCAGCGGGCCGATTTAATGCGATGTTGACTGGCTGCACTTATTGGTTTTGTATAAGGCAAATCATGTTATCACCGAGGTGTCCTTGGCAGCAAATCTACTAGCGCTGGAAAAGTCCCGACTTGAAACCGTTCATTCACCAAACACCGATCCTAAAATCGACCTTGTTGCTATTTGTGCAGAAGGGCGGAACGGGGGGGGCGCTAATGAGTGAGAAATCACAAAATAGCTGTCATGCCACTGTTTTTGCCCAAGTGCAAACTGACACTTCATTATCATTGTTTTCACACCACAACATTCGGCCCAGCTCTTCTTTACAGACACTGAAAGTTTGCTGCCTCCTTCCACAGCTTTGTTTTGACTTTTAAGACGAGTCAACGGATAACTGGCTGTCTGTGTCATGTGCGTAAATAAAAAAAACTCTCAAGCATCAGTATGGATACTGGTTTCTCGCCATCAGGTGGCCTCACCTCATGCGTAATGTTGGGCAGAAGCGGTACATGTAGATGTGCCCATACTGCCGCAGCTCCTGAGCAAACTCTGGCGCAAGCGTCGGATGGTGGGAGGGGGGGAAATAACGCAGGGCATTTCTCAACGCCAACTAGGGGTGAAGAGGCATTGGGGTTAGTGGATCCCGAGTAAGGAAGACATGAGTAAATGTTTGACCCTTTGAGACTCCACAACACATTAAGCTGGCCTCTTAATTATTGATCAAAGTCTTCGCTGTGGGCAATCAATTGAGGACCTTAGAGAATCATCAATTTTTTATTTTTTTTTTTCCAGGAGTATGAGCCAACTGTGGTGATGCAATAAGTCCACAGCATATTGTAACCATTACCAATAATTAAAAAAACAAAACAAAACAAAACAAGAAGCATATCTGAATCAAACATTACACTTTTGTGCACTGAAAATGCTCAACAAGAAGTGGCTGGAATGCTGATTTAGAAAGTGTTGTGTGTTGAAACATGCACAGAAATAGTTGCGATACCCACTCACCCGCTCCTCCTCTGCTGTGAGGTTCGGGGTCCGGATGGGTGCATGGGGCACACTGGCGTCCCGCCCTCGGTTCGGGGGCAAAGGGTCCAGCGGTAAGCCACTGCATATCTCCTTTAAAGTGGACATCTTTCAAGAGTGCTCCCTTCACACGCTTAAGCTGGAACCTGGAGATCAAGCTAAAGACGGAGAGGCGACCAGCTGCCCTCACCGCAAATGAAAAGACCTGGTAATAAGTGGTGGTGAGCTTTGAGGGCGATCGCTCTTTGCCTTATTGTCCCATTGGCCTTTTGGTCGTCTTTGCCCTTTAAAATCCACCAATGGCACGCTGTGGATGGAAATGAATCTTTGGTAATTATTGATCCCTTAGAGAGGTTGAAGTGACACATGCTTCAGTGGACAAACAATGTCACTGACCCCTGAACCCCAATGCCTAAACATGTAACTGCTGCCTTTGTAACATGCAACCTTTGGACAGCCTCTAAATTCTTGCTATTTTGTTTGAAGTTTTATTTGTACTTATCATAAAATGCACCACAGCCCCTATCGTCCCCTTAAAGCGGTGTATGTGAGAAAAAATACGCCATCGAAACGCGCATACGATGATTAGCCATAACATTATGACCCCCTGCATGCTCACCACTTTTATTGAGTCTGTTTGAGAGAGGTATTGTCTAATATTAATGATTATTATTGGGACTGTAATTTGTGATGTTGTTGAACTGCACTGGGACTGAGGGGCGTCCCTAATACTTTGGTCATCCCACTATTATGCTGGATGGTGTCAAAATATATTAGGGACACCCCTCAGTATAAACCAGTACAGCTCGACAGCATCACAGACTACATCCTTTACATGTCTGTTAAGATAAATGAACCCCTTTCACGCAGATTTATTATTATTAATAATAATAATAAATCAAACTCTAGAAAGATTGTTACATTCTGTTGTGCTACATTACTCCAAATTAGAACTGTAACACAGGAACTGCTCAACATACTCATACGCCCAAGTTGAGATGGCAAAGTTTAAGGTGGAGATCGAATATCGGCGCACATTTTTTGCAACAACAGACGCAAAAATGTAAGTCTGTCTCTTCTGCTACAAGACTGTGTGTGTATCCATTATTTGAGGGTATTAAACTTGTCACATTTAAACACAGAAATCCATTAAAACAGACTCAGTTAACTTAAAAAAAAAACAACTCTTAAAATGGACTTAGATATTTTCTATATGCTACTATGTCACTTTCAATTGAAAGGAGATGTGCTTTTGTCAGAATGCTACCATCATGTGAGGAGTTGCACAGCCTTTCTTCAGAGCAGTAGAATGGTGCACCTCCACCCCTGCAGCAGTCCTCCAGCAACTCTACAAGCAGTCCTTCCGGCAGGTTTTCCTGGTCTGCCAGACCTCATGTTGACCTCCACCGCTGCCATCTCTTGCCTAAACTCGGCTCTGTGGAAACTGCAGTCTGATGACAATTTATCTCCAAATAACCCCTCCTGAAATGTGGGCATCAAAAAACGTCCATGTTGTCGCTTGCACGGTTGAGTCGTTTTAGTTTCCAAGAGTTGGATGATCTGCAAAACTGAGAAATTGGGACCAGCTAAGAGGCCCAGATGGCGTCTGCTGACTCCGTTTTTGGCAGATGTCTCGGACCCGACAAGCTGATGGAGGTCTGAGCCCTCTAGAAAACAATCTGTTAAGGTACCGAAATGTTTGCACGCCACAATATGTTAATCATTATATTTTTCCCTTGTATCCTGCATTTACATCTTTCGCTTAAGAAAAAAAAAAAGACCAAAATCTGCCCAAACTTTTCCATGCAATGAAAACACAACTCACGTTCACCTGAAATCACTAAAGTCTTGGTTGACCTTATAAAGGATGGCGAATCTAACTTTAAATACTAAAGTTAAATACTAAAGGATTATGTTTATACGAAACGTAATCCAAGTGAGAGGAGTCGCTATTGTGGCAATGAAGGGGAACAGGCAGCGAAGCCTTTACGCTGCAAAACTACAACCTTTTACAGCTCGCTTCGTGAAATCAGTTCACCACTTAAGACTTGTGACATCATAAAAGAGTGGGAGTTAGTTTGGAACGACACGATCTTTTATTATAAAAACGTCCACAGTGTTCACTTTAATCAGTACCAGGCTACTGCGCACAAATGGAGCAGTTGAGGTGAGGTAAATGTTTGAGGCTGGTTATAAATTAGCAGGACAGAGAACGGCAGGGGGGGACGCAGCACTGAGTGTCCACCATTCGAGGGCTGTGAGATATCCACTAATCTCAGTAACATGACCAATATGCAGTGGTCTTTGAGTAAAAAAGCACATGAAAATGCAATGTGGTTCACATAGTAAAAAAATGATCTGGAGAAGGGATGTGAAAATGTCAGAACTTGTTGACTGTATTCCTACAGTTCCAGAACTTCTTGTGTTAAAGCACAGCGACTAGTGGCCAAGTGAGGCTGCTTCCCATCGCCGGACGAAGGTAGTAATATATATATATATATATATATATATATATATATATATATATATATATATATATATATATATATATATATATATATATATATATATATATATATATATATATATATATATATATATATATCACTGTACAACTCAAGTGTGTGTGGCTTGGACCTCTTAGCGAATGTTTCGCCAACTCAAAAAAGGCAGGACTGAGCGGCTCGAAGTTTGACACCAAAAGACAATTCAGTCATTAATATCATCATCATAAAAAAAAAAAAACCCTATAAGCTTATCTTTTCCACAGATACAATGCCTACAACCTCGTAGCTCAGGTTGTCGCGGGTGTTCGCCATTAGCTCTCCACTGAGCTGCCGGTGCTGGGTTCTGTGGTGTCAAGAGTCTCGCTCAGGCGCAGATGTCGGGCTTCCGTCTGATGGTCCCGCAGGGTCTCCTGAGCTCCGCCCGGGCTCGGAGGACTCTTTCTCTGGCGCCTGATCGTCCTCTTGCGGGTAGAGCTCTGGGTAGCGCTGCATACACTCCTGCATAGCCCTGAACTGCTCCAGACACTCGGAGCCTTTCACCTCCTCCTTACTGTAGTGGAAACAGGAGAAGGCGTCCTTAAACTCAGTCCCACAGGGACCGCTGGCCATCCCGCCGAGGCAGGGGCAGTTCCAGTTGATCTCCCCGCTGGGAAGAATCAACCCTAGGATGACAGAGGAAGTGAAAAAAAAAATTAGTTAAAAAAAAAAAAAAAAGACCCAGCAAGAAACGTTTAAACTTAAAATATTTATATTTTCTCATGTCTGCCGGTTTTCCTGCTCCTCACCTCGCTCCTCGTATGGGTCATTGGGATCTTCCTCTACCAGCTCAGCACTGCTCGGTGCTGCATGGTCCTCTTTGGTGACGAAGATAATTTGGTCCTTCCCTGGTTTATAAAATGTAGAAATAAAAACAACCCGTCACTCATAAATGGCACCCGACGGCCTTTGCGACTTTTTTTTTTTAAGCTCAATTAAAACACTTCTTTCACGTGGACAGGCGTTCTGAAGCTGAACACCTGCACAGCTCCGACCTGCGAATCGAACGACACGTCACCATCCTAAAGCACACGCGACTGCCACCAACGGGAAGAAGTGTGGTTGGGAGGAGTTGCGTAGCAGTTATGAATGCACAGATTTCGCGGTGTCATTGATGGTGAAAGTGACTGTGAGAGTTATTTCTTAAAAGCTAAAAAAAAAAAAAAAAAAAGGAGGTTGATTCACTTAAAAAGGAACTTTCAGACTGCGAGTTAACGGCTTAGTTCTGCGTCTCAGGTTTACAATATTAAAAGCAGCCATAATCATCACCTCTGACATATATGACATATAGGAGCTTATAATTTGCAGCTACCAATGTAAAAACCCTAGAAAAAAAAAAAAAAACGTCTGAGTGCGTGGGTGCTCAGGCATACATGAGAAAACAACATTTTAAACCCTGCACTTAGTAAAAAACACAAGTCTGAGTGAACTAACTGACGATTTCTGGTCTTTGCATCATTACATGTTAAAAATTAAGCATTAGAGTTTCTTAAACGTGTTCAACAGCTGCTTCTCTTTGTTTTCCCTTAATTTCCTGTTATTCAACAAAAGATGGTTTCCCAGAACACCTAATTGTATTCTGGGAAACGCTAATGGAATTTCCAAATTATTTTGTGTCAGTCAAAAAAAACAAACAAACAAAAAAAAAAACATAATTGAAATCATTAGCTAATGATCTCAGCAACCAGAGCAAATGAGAATGTGCGCAAACTTCTCCTGTGAGGTCTCCCAGCATGCGGTCATCTCTGGAATAACGAAGGTGGACTTAAATAAGTCATTGTTTCTTAATGATGCCAACAGGACAGCAAACTGTTATTTGTTGTGCTACACTAGTTTTTTTTTTTTTTTTGTTTTTTTGCCGCACTCAAGGTGACGTCTCGGGGAAACACGTTGCAGCTAGCTAGTTTCCGCTCAAGGTGAAACACTTGGCGCAAACGCTCCTAACCGCAGATGACGTAACTTGACTGTCCGCCTCCGCAGAGCCTCGCTCATGACGTGCCGAGTTGGCGGAACGCCTTCAGGAAAAAAATCAACTTTAGCCGCTAGCTCTCAACGCGGTTTAGCCCGGCGGGGGGGGGGACGTGGTTACCTTCCTCCCTCACAGAAGTCATTTCCCACCCACGCAGGAACAGATGAGCCTGGTCGTCCTGGGTCACCGGAACCGGGCGGCGCAGCGACGGCGGCGCAGCGACGGTGGCGCAGCTCACTGACGCGTGGCCGCTCACACACGCGCCGACGCGACGGGTTTCGGTCCGGCATCTGCAGGCATGTTTCACAACTATCCTTGATGATGATGATGATGCGGGGACTTCTTCTTCTTCTCCTCCTCCTCCTCCCTTCGTCTTCTTCTTCGTCGTCCTCTCGTATTAAAGCGCTCCAAGGGCACATTGCTGCCCCCTGCAGGTCCAACTTCATAACACGTTTCCATGAAAAAAAAACAACTTAACAAAAACCTGACATTTCACACTCAACAAGGTTGGAACAAGTAGGGCAAAAATAATGATAAGTAAGAATTTTTCCCTTAAAGCTTTTTTTATTATTATTATTTTAGAAATTTTGGCGCATGTAATATTTGCATTCAAAAAAAAGAAAGAAAAAAAACTTATTTTTTGTTTTAAAACTCCAATGTGCAGAATATCAGAATCAGAATGCTCTATTGATCCCCAAAAGTAAATTACATTTGGTACAGACACTGAGTGCAAGAGTATAAGCATAAAGATAAGTAAGAGAGGTAGTTAGAATAATGAAATAGTCATATATAGGCATTAACAATATAAATAGACATAGTATGTAGTAATATTGTAATATAGTAGTAATATAGTAATATGGTAGTAATAATATATGTAATATAGATAATTTGCCTTAAAAAGATAGTAAGAGGGAAATATAATGACCCTATACAAAGAAATATTGCTCTTTGAGCAATTATCTTGTTTAGTGATGGGAAACTAGGCTATTGGAATGTCGTTAATATCGCCATAACAAACATATCTTTTCTTGGGAGTCAAGGATTTCTTATTTGGCAGTTTGTCAGTCATTGAACCATCGTGCCTTTTTTTCATTCAGCATTAAATCATCTACACCTTTTTGTTCATCCTCATCCTATTTCTGTCTCCCCACTTCCATGTCCACCGCCCGTCTCTTTATTTGACTCAAGCGTGTCTCCTGCCAGTGTGATAACGACTATTTAATAAATTTAGATGCATCTTTGTGCTCCCTATCTCACTCTGGAGGTTGAGATGCAATGTGTGCAGCTACCTGCATGTCCCTGCTCTATCATCTATGACTGGCTACATTAACTTGTCAACACCTCTCCCAAACAGATTAAAAAAAACAACAAAAAAAACATAAAACTCCCCCTAAAGGGAGAATTTCTCGCAGGCTTGATGCATTACATTTTATGTTAAACATGCAGTGGTTTTAATATTAATGGCTGATCAGCACTGCTCTCAAACCTGCTCAATAAAAACCACAAACTATAATCCTAATGAAGGCAGGATTTATGGCAGTGCTGTTGTATTATAGCCTATATGAAACCCACAGTGCATGCTCTGTTAGGGGTGAGAAGCAAGATTCCTTTTGAATTTGAAAAGAAAAAAAAAAAGAATCCTCATCTTTTTCCACACGAAACTTTATGCTGCATTCCTGACAAATGGGAATTAAAAAAATGTAACATCCCAATAAAACATTGATAAAGAAATGGTAGCGCAACTGCTATTTCTATTTGATATTTTCACCATTTCAGACCTCTCTGATTTATCTGAGCTTTTTGTCACACAAATGCAGACAATCAGGATGTTTCAGAATTGTGACAAGAGGAAGTCGACAGCCAGTGTCGGCGGCCTCCTAGTGTGCTTTTGTGTCGCCCACCTTGAGATCACTTTTGGTACTTACCGATTTGGCACAGGTAGCATATGTTCCCATGGCAACGCACCCCCCATTTCAGTGAGCCCCTCTGCAACTCACTAATCCTGCTTCCTTGTACAGGTCCCAGTAGAACAATTAGAAGATTTAGCCTTTTTCCACAAAAAATGTTTTATTGAGAGTGTTTTTCTATAAGTTTGTTCTGAAATGTGTTTATTTTTTCGTATCCAAAAAGGCTTTATCTTACACTTGGGACAAATTCAGTTTTTCAATGCATGGCCTATATACAGAAAACCGTTTGTCCGCTACGAAACAAAACGATTACCATATGTTTGATTAGAGCAGACAATAAAAAAAACAAAAACAAACACAGGACCTGGGTAACAAACATGAATGTGAGTTAATACTGCAGTTCCCTGGGAATGCCATACATTAAACTAGCAACGACCCTCGTTTTGAATGCTTAATCAGGTGAGTGTTTACAAAACATCATTTCTTTTGTCAGTTGGATCCCCAGTGCGAGCACCTCATCCTCTTCTTACAAGATGTTCAATCAAAACCGTTCACGCAGGGTCACAATTTTGAGAATTACAGTACTTGACTCACTGTCCCGACAGTAGAGCCTGTGGTCCGCACCTCCACCAGATGGGCAGGTTTACAGAAAAAAAAAATTAAAATTAAGCTGAAAAACAAACGTATAAACTAAGATAACACCAAGCAGAAGGTCTAGTGCTATTGTGCAAACAGCAGGCTGCTGTTCAACATCATCATCCAAGTTGGTTTTGTCTTCACACTGAAGCGCTTACCTGGTTGGTCTGCAAAAAAGACCAAATTCCTGAAGGAATTCATTTCATTCACAAAGGAAGCCTTTAAGTGAATCTTGGGGAGCTTTAATTTCAGGTTAGCTGCAACTGAAGAGTCGGTTTCATGTTACTTGGGGAGATATGTGGAGGGAGCACAATGTGTGAATGTCAATATGTCCCTCCAAAACCTCACAACGCCTCATTTCAGCTGAGAATCCTGAAGATGACCGCTCAAATGTCCTGAAACTGGAAAGCTGATGATGGTGGTGGGGGAGGGGGGGTTCACATGGATGTCAAATAAAAGCAAGGTTGGTGATCTTAGCAAAAGTTGGTAGAACGTAGGAGACTGTTGGCTTTATTAGAAGAGCAGGGCTCCCATGCTGCCTACTTCACTTTGTTCTTTGACAAAGATCTCAAAGTACTGATAGATGATGGTAACAGCCAGCAGGATACCGGTGCCAGAGCCAATGGCGCCAAGGAAGTCCGCCATCACTGATAGACCACCGATACACAGTCCACCGAAGGCGGCCGCAGTAGGAATGTACCTGGGGCACAAAAAGGGAGATATTAATGCTATTTTTTTTATGTCCTGCACAACTGCGATTCCAAAAAGGCAGGGACATGGCGTAAACTGTAAATATAAACCAAGTGCAATAACTTGCAAACCTTTTTGACCACAATTCAGTTGCTATTGTACACATATATGATCTTTAATGTTCAAACTGAGAAACAAAAAACTTTTAAGACACATATACCCATTCATACAGAACCCCCAATTCTTGTTTCATATATGAACTTCAGATGGTCACCAGTCCAGGTTGTCCGTTGTCTTATATTGTGATTCATAATGTAAGCACGCGTTCTAAAACAGCAGACATGTCTGTACTTCAGGCATGCCAGCCGAGTACCACCGCTTTGTTGTTTTTTTTACTACAAAGCGGCACTGTCGAACACTGAGGCATCAGCTGGAGGTGGCTTCATTGCTGTGTTTATTGAATGTCTTCAAAACAAAACCTGTTTTCAAAGGCCAGCTGGAAAAATCGCAGAAACTGTTGCAACAAATTTCCAAACAGGAGTTGTTTGGATAAACTGACCTCATACTGGTCACTTTCTCATCTAAAATGTTTTTTTTTTATTTTTTTTTTTAACTCCATGAAGTTCCATCTTAACAGTACTGGAGTGGTATCACTGCAATTGCCACAATTAGACAGTCTAAAGAGACAAAATGCCTGGCTGGGCATGTTGAATAGTTCCAGGAAGCTATCTTTGCATACAAAAATGACAGATGTTTGTAAAATCTATGTACTTTGCAGTCAGATATGGGATAAAAAGTATGCTAAAGGGTGTTTTTTTTTATTTTCAAGCAGGAAAGCAGCAATGTATTTTCCCAAAATGTGGTCAGTTAATTAAAATGACACCTGTTTGGCAATGTGCCATAACATTCTCAAATGCTACATAAAAGTCATCTTCATTTGGTGAGATATGCTATTGACTGTATACTTCAGTGTCAATGTCTGCTGGTAACGGCATACTAATAGTTGGTTTAGTAGCCGGTATGAAATGCAGGTCGATTATAAGATGGTAGTTAAATGCTTTGTGATGAGAACAATGGTGTGAATTCATGATCATACTTTTAACCGCTTTTACTGAAGGACTTGTAGCATGTTTGATTTGTGCAACTGCTGAGGACTATACATGAAAATGACCTCAAACAGCTTTATTAAAAAGGCTTTGCGTCTTTACCTGTTCAGCTCATGGACCATTGAGGTCTCTCGGTGTCCCCTCATCACCATCTGCTGCTCCTTCAGCTGTTTTGCAACCTGAATGAAGACAAATAGAAGTCTCAGAAAACAGTTTTTTACTTTTTGCTTGTTCTTATGGGAACTGCTGGTTGACAGATGACAGGAAACAGGAGGGGCAAAAGATGGGGCATGACAACAACTTGCAACTGTCCACGAGCACATTGCAATTATCGGACGCAAACCGGAATCAGGACTCACATCTTTAGCAGAAGAGCCTGAGACTTCAATCCAGGTTTTGGAGAAAAAGGCACATGATCCAAGCATGAAGAAAATATATATGAGTGCGTGGACTGGGTCGTCCAGGACTGATCCAAATGACTCAGGAGGGGAGAGGTAGTAGCAGAGTCCACCTACAGGGTAGGCACGGGCTGGACCACCAGATGATGTGTCCTATAAACAGGAGAACATCAGCATTATAAACTCTGAGCAGGAATATGCGTCACCCATCTAGAGGTAAAAAAGACAAACGAACAACAACAAAGAAAAAAAAAACGCTTCCTTTCAGGTCTCTAAACTCAGACTATGGTATGCTGACATTAAAAACGTGCCTTAATGAAAGACGGTGGACTACAGATGATGACATCAAGCACTTTCATCTTTCTCATAATGAGGCTGTAGAAACTGAACAGAGCTGTGATCCAATGGATACTTACAGACCAGGTCCCAAGCAGATTAACCAGGAAATTGCCACTGAAGCGTGTGGAAAGCATCTGGGAGATGACGTACAAGTTGGAGACCAAAGCAGACTGTAGGATGATGGGAATGTTGGAGGTGTAGAAGAGCTTGATGGGGTAGGTGTTGTACTGGCCACGGTAGCGAGCCGACTTGATGGGCAGATCCACCCTGAACCCCTGTCAAAATTGGATCATAAACCCATTAGAAGTTCACGTTTTAAAATGATGCTGTTTTGAGTGACGTCCGCAAAGAGGAGGGCTGGCACCTCACCTGAAAATATATGACCACCGCAAAAACAAAGACTGTGGCAATGAGGTTCATGAGGTTGGGGAGATTCTGTCTGTAGAAGGCCTCTCTCAGAGCACGCACTTTGTCCGTTCTTGTAGCCAGCAGGTGGAAAAGCGCAATGATTGCTCCTTCAAACTCGGTGCCTGGAAATGACAAAAAGTCATGATATGAGAAACCTTCCATGCCTTGGTGTGCACATTCACTGACTTCTCTAGGGGCGTTTTACCTCTCCCAGTGTTCACGGTGGTAGGGCTGAAAGCCTTCCAGACGATTGTCTCACAGATGTTGGTGGCAATGAACAGCGAGATCCCTGAGCCGAGACCATAGCCTTTTTGGAGCAACTCATCCAGCAGCAGCACAATCAGGCCAGCTACAAAAAGCTGTGGAAGAACACAGCAAAGACAATCAGCTGGAAACGCACAGAGGCTGTTGTTTGATATTCATCTTTTGGCAAAATCTTACATTTCACACCCGTGCTGTGTACTTATAAGCAATAACTCTTAATAAGATGTGATGTCAGGAAGTAATTTCTGTAAGATAATCTAAAAAGGCCATCTCTTGCACTTCAGATTTCAGTTGGATGAAGCTCAACAGTTGAACTCTTACTGCAGGAAGAGAAGGGCTGAACGATTTTTATAAAAATAATCTAATTGTGATTATTTTTGACCTTATTGTGATTGCAATTCAATGTGTGAAGAAATTGTGCATGTCGCACCTGAATGATGATGAGCAGGCAGATTCCGGCGCCCATCTCGGAGGGATCACCATACATGCCCGTCATCACGTAAACGATTGCTTGGCCAATGGTGATGATCATTCCAAACACTGAAAAAACAGTAAGAAGGGGTTAGATCATCTTTACTGCAAATTCTAACCACATCTGCAGCACGTGCCAATGGCCAACAGCCTTCGTACGTTTCTGAGCTCCGTTGAAAAGAGCTCTGTCTTTGGGCGTGTCTCCAACTTCGATGATTTTAGCTCCAGCAAGCAGCTGCATTATCAGGCCGGAGGTGACAATCGGCGAGATACCCAGCTCCATCAGAGTACCTGAAGGGAAACACTCAGGTTAGGGAATATCAGCAGGGGAGCAGGCATTTATTAGACCACATTTGAGTGCAGCTACTGTTTCATCAAGTACCTCTGTTTGAAGCCAGAATAACTCTCATCCAATAGAAAGGATCTGCAGAGTCTGAGGACATGATGCCAAACAGGGGGATCTAGACAAAGGACAGACAAAAAAGCATTTCTATTGACGTTTTGTTGCCATTAAAAACTAGAAAGTATTGCAGATTAGTTTACACTACCAACAGACAGCAGACCTAATTTAAATCATTTAAGTTAATCACATTCCAAGTCTCCAAACTTGTCAAAAGGTGAAGAGACAGACTAGTCACTATGAGGAAATACAGCAAGAAATGATAACACTCACCTGGCAACACACCAAGAAGATGAAGAGAGTAATGGCTGTCCATAGCACTTTCTCTCTAAACTGAATCTGTTGGTCAAAAATCATTATGACAGGTTTAACAGCAGATTAGAGAGTTCGATCGTTTTTACACAAATGTGGCATCGAAAATGGGGGTTATTCATGCAACACACACCTTTCTTTCGGGTTTTTGGATCTCTGGCAACACTGCACAGAATGGCTTTATCACCTCCAGAAATTTGACTGGAAACAAGCAAGAACGAGCAATTAATCAAAGTGACTTAGCTCGTAATTACAGCTGCTCATCAGTGGGACGTGGCAGTGAACGGAGGGGGCGGACTCAGGGAAAAAAAAAAAGAAAAACCCACGTTTAAGCAAATTCCACGTCAAGTAACTTATGTATTCCAACATTTGCAGCTATTTGGCAGAAAACGTTCATTTTCGCGTGTCCACCCCTGGTAGGAAGCCGACGACAGAGTCTGGTAACTCAATACAACACCAAAGAAGTTATGCGTCGTCATCACTTGACAGCCAGCGTCTTTGAATGAGTGGCTAACGGGTTAGCTTAAGAGGATAATTCCACCCAGCTCGGACCACGTCGCCGCTTCCAAGACCTCGGGATAAGTCCAGTTTATAGAAAGGCTCCCAAACCATTTCACCGAATCCACTCGCGACTGTTTATCGAGAAAGTCGAACAATTTGGCAAAAGAAGGCAGCCAGCTAGTTAGCAGCGTAAGCTAGCCTGCCATCACTGGCAGCGTTAAAACGTCAACCTGCGCTCAACTAAGTTGTCAAAAACAAATTTAAGCGGCTTCCGGCGTCTTCATTTACGGGTGCTAGATCGCGCTTTCAGTCAACGCACGCGGAGAGGCGATACTTACTCCCCATAGTGTCCCAAATCTCCACCTAGGCGCTGCTTTGCTCTGAAAGTCTGACCAGAAGCAATCTTCTACCGAGCGAGCCACCGGGACTCTTTACAGACACGTCACCACTACAGACGCGAGAGCCACCATTTAAAGAGACACGCGTCCGTGAGCTACGCGCGCGCCGCCGCGCTCGCGTCGCCGCGGCTGGTCTGAGATCAGAGCGAGCAGCGCACGAACGCGCGCGCCTGCGCGGTACGCGACCGGAAACAACTGATCCAGGACCAGCGAGGGCCGCCGCCAGGACCCGAGTGAGGCTCCACTCAACTCCGACATTTGCCATAAACTTGACGAAGTTTTTAGCCGTTCACTGAAAACGCCAGTTTTTTTTCCATGTTCAAAAAAAATAAAATAAATAAAAAATAAATAAATAAAATAGTGCAGTGTTAAAATATGATCATTATTTTGAAAGATCAGGATATTAATAGAGTAAAATACAGCATTATTTCATTTTACATTTTTTATTTTTATTTCATTTTTTCTTAAATCTAATACCTTTTGAGGTTAAAAATGAATAATTTAACTTAAATCACTGGACACTGGATACAGTGGCTCCACTTGAGCCCAAACAAAAATCCCCTGTCAACTCCTCACCAGGATAAATGAGTCAATTAGCATATTTAAAGAAAAATGTAAAAAAGACAAAGTGATTGTGGAAAGCAACTATGTTAGAGGTCCACCAGCTGCACCTTAAAGAGCTCTTACTTTGCTTAAATGACAGCTGAGGGATGAGGGATGACAGCACTGCATATAATGCCACCCCCAATTTGTCAAATACAGGAAATTCAAGATTTCTCTTTGACAGTATTAAAGTTATCATCTCTCTTACTGCTCCTTATGTACCTATTTTGTCCAAAAATTACTGTAATGTTTCTTCAGTGTTTCATCAACAAAGTCAGTGAAATTAGACCCGATTTGAAAGGTTATCATTACATAATGCATATCATAGAGCAAATATCTTTTGTTTACTGATATTGTGTAAAGCAAACTGAGACACAAGAAACCCGGAGCAACTTTCCTTGGAATACTTGGTGGTTTTTGTGACTTTTACTTAATAACTTCATTTTGGAAGAGGCCATTCTACCCAAATATAGATTTGATACCTGAGGAATTTTCGCACACATTGTTTATTCTGCATTGCCAAATCAAATTTTTACTTGTCAAAAAGTATGTTTGCATTACACCAAGTTGGGTCTGCCTCTTGCACTCCTGCTGTAACAAAAGGTAAAGGAATGAGTAACTGCTGAATTTTGTGAATTTAATAACAGAATTCCTTTAAGGATTTGTCACTGCGCGTTTGTCCTCCTGATATTGCCTCCACCAGAGGGCAGCAGTGGTCCAGGCTGGTGAACATGGTTCGATACAGGTCTTTCACAGACCTCCACGAGAGCCACGCTCACTGCCAAAGTCAGAGATAAGATGAGCAAAACAATATGCATAATGAAGTGCCATGCAGTAGCCCTGCTTACAAATACATTTAATAATAAAGAATTTTTGCGACCCAGTCTTGCTGATTGAACAAATTGCCAGAGTTTACATGCCCCGAATTGTTTTTACAAAAAATGTTTTTTGAAGTCAACGCAGTGTTGTTTTGCCTGCATCATGGTGTGATTCTAATCCGTCACAAGGGGCGCATCGTGGAAGAGGGCTGCACGTGACTCGTCTGTAAGCCACAATTTAAAACCCAGGTTAGGCAGACGAAACTGTTTTGACATTCGAGTAATAAAATGATGAAGGTTTAGTGCTGAGAAAAATAAACGCAAAAATGGCACGGGTGTAATTGCCATTCAAAAAGATTATGCGCTTCAAAAGCAGGCATTGCACCAGTAATACAGGAAGGCTGTGGCTCAGGAAGTAGAGCCGTCCACGAATCTTTAAATTGGCAGTTCAGTTTTTTTGGCTCCTCCTCTCCAAGTGTTGAAGTGTACTTGAGCCGGTCTCAAACACTGCTGGTCTGTTGGTTACTGACTGAGAGGAAGTAATGTGAAGTGCTTCAGACAGAACAAACAAGCAAACTATTGAAATGCCGTCTTAAAAGAAAACGCTGACACCACAGACTTTGCACCAACAACCACACAAGCACCGCAGATGGCAGTGTAGCAAGTTCAGCATTATAATGATACTGTACAATCTGCCTACCTCTTCATAGAGTTTGCATTAAAAGAAGACATGAATGGAATTATAATGTGGGGATTCAGCACAGCCATTGACTTTTGCTTAAGTACTGCGGGACCACAGAGTCAGGCTGCAACCACGCTATCTGCACCCTAAATTGAGCCTTTGAAATGGATTTGTATCATTTACAAGGATTCTTCTTTCATACTGACCACAATGGAAGGAATTATAGCAGGATGTTAAAATTGGGATTGTTTGATCTGAATGAGAAAATCCAACCAATGATAATGCATTAAGGCAGCCTCCAGTGGTTTGGCCAGCATTTTACCAAAATGTGAATTTTTAATGCATTAGGAATCCCTTTCTTTCTTTCTTTCTTTCTTTCTTTCTTTGGAGCAAAAAAAAAAGAAGACAGAAACAGTCAACAGGATGTCATAAAAAAGTTAATGAAACACTTTTCACATAGCTGAGAGGAGAAGAAG